>PPMA02000048.1:0-82014 GCA_003707865.2 Komagataea pratensis
ACTATTATTAGGAAACATTTTGACACCCCATTAGTCTATTTCGGATGCATGTGTTCCGAACAGTACGATTAAACGAACTACAACTGAACGATTGTCTGTTGCTCAGAATGTGTATAACCGTCATAACCGTGATGATTCGTTGATTTGATTCTAGGACCTAGTGTTACCGAAAATCATTGAAGTCTGATACCCTTCTCTTGACTTTCTCTTTTTGACTGTTCACTGTTGTGTTTAATTGGGGCATATCCACGAACCCGGGAATATCAATATATATGCGCTTCATCTCTAGTTTGTCTAGACCAGAAGATATAATACATTCTAGGGGTTGGGAGTGTAACATGTTGAAGTGAGCATGAATAGCGAATTATATAGTATTACCGGGTAATACGTGGGACTTTGTATTGCCGGGGAATATAGGTGTTAGTCGAAAATATCAAACAAAACCTGGAGAAATTGATAAAAAATTAACACCAAAAACTGAAATGTTCCCAACTCGAGTTCTCTTCAATCAGATCAAAAACACAAAGAAAATGGGTGAATGGTTAGCTATTGTCTACGACACACCAGGTGCCGACAGATCTAAGGTCAGAGACCAACATTTGGCTCAAATTCCAGTCAGTGTCCAAACTGGTGAAATGTTGAGTGGTGGTGCTATCTTGAAGAAAGTCCCACAAGAAGGTGAAAAATTGGACTTTGCTGGTTCTGTCTTGACCATTCCTGCTGAATCCAAAGAAGAAGTTTTAGAAATCTTGTCGAAAGATATCTACGCTACGACCGGTGTTTGGGACTTAAACAACACTTTGATCTACCCAATGATCACTGCTGTCAGAGTCGCTAAAGATATCAAATAACTGGGATGACGGAGTGTATTATGAGTGTACTATTAATATATAAACATGCATTACTATGCCTTCATGTAATCATAGCTCATCCTCAATCACATCCCTCCAGTAAGGAACCCCCATTGGGATGGCCTCTGGTAATAATTCAGGGTAGTATTTCCCTATCTGAATCTTCAACTCATCATAAATTAGTCTGTATGCTTTACCAGTAAAGTGCACACCATCCACCAGTAACTCTTTTAGTACATCTAATTCACCAGCGTACTCCCCTTCGAACTTCTCAAAAAGGGCGAAAGTATCAACAAATCCAATCTGGTGCTCCTTTGCAATTTCCTTCAAAGCTGTTGAATAGACCTTGTTTCTCCCTGTGGTTCTTAGATACTTGACAAATCCGTCATTACTCTCTGCCCAAGGTTCCTCTCCATGAAATCCCGGTGATATAAGCACAAGTTTAATATCCTTTTCCTTGAACATCTGGACCATCTTCGTGATATTGGATTTATATTCTTCCAAGTCAACGTGTTGTGGACCCCCATCAACAGCGTCATTTGTTCCAAAGAACATGGTAGCCAATCTCACATCCTGCTCTTCCTCAAGGATCCTTGGAAGTAACTTAAGCGCCCATCTGGACTGGTAGCCGCCATATCCTCTGTTCACCACATCAAACTTGCGAACATAGTCATTGGTTAACGCGGAGCCAAAGGAGAACCCAAGGGCTGGGTCGTAGGAGAACTCTGTGATTGAGTCTCCAAATAGAAGGAACTGGGGGGTTTTGAGTGAATGAGGCATCGTGGGTCAGAAATAAGAAAGTTTGCAGAAGCTTAGTTTTCAGAAGATTTTGTTTTGTTTACTTTTCGATTTGAGCTTATCTTCCCGAGCTTTAGAAATTAAAATACAACGAAGAACAAGCTGAGTGGGAGATTTGAATAATATAAGCACACGCACGCACGCCTTCTACGATATCTCCGATTAGTTATATGGTTTGGTATTCAGAAATGGCACAAAAGTACTGTACCATTATAAACATTAAAAGACATCAACATAAACATCGAACTAACCTTAAAATCCCACAGAAATCAAATAGTCCGCTAATTTCTCCACAATGGTAGTGGCTTCACCAGCTTGGACAGTGGCTGGGTAGTGACCGATCAAGATAGTTTGTTTGGTTCTGACAGCAAGAATCCCTTCAGCATCGTGTTTACCATAAATAGAACGGTCATCAGCACGCAATAGAAAGTATTTTTGACCTTGAATGTGTAACCCAGATGCTTGTAATCCAGAAGGATCATCGTAACCTTTAGCCAATTCTGTGATTTCTGGTTGTGAAAGGGTAAGACCCTGAGATTGAGCCCAAACGGCGTCTCCTGCTCTTGAGTAGATAGCTGCTCTGTCGATTTTGCCGGTGGCGACTAAGTTGTCGGTATATGCTTTTGCCGATAGTTAGTATAGTGCGACCTCATTTATAACATTTCTATAGTCACTTACCTTGCCAGGACATTGCTCAATTGATCTGATTTTGTTGGTGATTGTACTTCGTTGGACTGTGCAACCTTTTTCTGGAATTTATAGCAAAAATTATTACGTCAGCACAATACTGAAAACAATATTATCCGTATTAGGAAACTCGCCTCATTTGGAAGTCATATTCACTAAACTCATCATGAATATGATTGATTATAACTCTCTATCTTTACAAAATGACAACTCATGGTCGCTTTTGACAGAAAACGTAAGGATTCTGAGGAAACCACTTCCTCGATCAAGAGAACCTGACACGCGGGAAGATCGCTCAATTCCTTCAAGTATGCATAGTTGGGCATTAGATCATAAAAACCAAGTCTGGATGGTCATGGGTTTCCAATGACTTGTTTGTTTTCAGTAGAGATATCTGCTGCCTGAAGTTGAATCATTATCTGACAAAAACATCAAATCTATTGCTGCTGGTGAGCATCATCACATTAGCATTATCTGAAGATGGTAAATTCGCACATTTAATGGATTTGATATGTTTGAAATTGGTATCAGTAAAGAAGATTTACCAGAGGTTACTTTGAAAGATGCATGGTAAACCAAGATCTGTTCCAATCCCAAAAATCAGATCTGTTCCTGTTGGTTCCCATCATTCCTTAGCCATTTTTGAATTGGGTGTTGTGTACGCTTGCGGTTTCGGAGAAACGTATGCCGTTGGTTTAGGTCCAGCTAGTGAGGATGTTGAAACTCCAACCAGAATCAAAAACACTGCCACTCAAAATAATGATATCAAATTGATTAGTGCTGGTGGACAATTCTAAATCAGTGCTGCTGTCAAATTATCTGACGATGAACCTGAAAAGAAAGAAGATGAGCTGGAAGATGTTCTCCTGAACTGTATTGTATAGTATACTAGTTAAAGACTAGGAAAACGTTATAAATGAAAAGTAACATGTTTTTATATCAAGCTATGATACGTTGCATACAGAAAACAGACAGGTCGGGTAATCATGTTTCAATATTATACAAAGTGTTGATTCAATTACGTATACAAATCAGTTTTATTCATCATCCTCATCATCAGCAATCACACGTCTCTTCTTTCTTGCAGTGGCATTGTCCTCTCCATACTGTTGTGCACCGTCTTGTTTGATCTGTTTTAATCTATCTGTTGCATCGTCATCATCATCCGCATCGTCTTCATCATCGACATCGATAGCTTCTTCCTCTTCATCTTCGTAATCATCAATAAACCCATCTTCATCCTCATCCTCATACCCAACAGCCATTGATTCTCTGGAGAATCTTGTACCGCTGGATGAATTTGCAGTACCAACTGATCCAGATCTTTCTTGCTCCTTTTCCAATTTCAAAGCCTGTCTTCTCTTTTCTCTGATCTTTTCTTCTGCTTGTTTCTCTAATAAACGGGCCTCCTTTTCAGGATCTATGTCAACATAAACATTCTGGGCAGCTGGTTTATACTGTTGCCTGGATTGAATAGCACTGGTTAATCTCTTGTGAATCTTTGAGTTTGTCGATGTTGGGACGAACTTCATACTCTTGTTAATAACACCATCAACTAGATGAACTATCGTTTCACCTTCCTTTGTAATATTTTGTGTGGTCAGGTAGGTGTCTTTGACCTCGTTAGCTAAAACATCAAAGATTTCATCACCCAGTTTCAAAGATAATGAACCATCTTCCCATTCAATAATCTGTGCGTTTGATTCAGCTTTCAGTGTCTGACTTGATTGTTGTTTAGTGAATCTCCAACGAATAGTATTCTCATCGATCAATCTCTGAAGTGAAGCATCATCAGATTTAGCTATTTTGTTGTTATATTCCTTGTTCAGTTTTTGCAAGTAGTCATTACCATCAAATCTAACAGGATTTATTTCGAAGAATTTTGGAATTTTGGCATCGAAAACATGGCCACTCTCATCATAATGAACTTTTGGAGGATGACGGACAATATCTTCGTTACCAATCTTTATTTCTTTTGGTTCTGGTGATTGATCCACTGCGAAGTCTCTGAACTCACCACCTTCTTCATCTTCTTCATCATTCACTATGTCATTATCCCTACGCGTGGTGTCATGGTTATCTTCTGGTTCATCATCATCATCATCGCCGAATAAATCGTCGATTTCTTCACCTCCTTCTTGAGCACCTGTCTCTGTTTGTTGTTCTTCTTCTTCAGGTTGTTGTTGTTCTAATTGTGGGTTTTCTGCATCTTCATCATCCTCGATCACAACTTTCCTTCTCTTTGTCCCACTTCCTTCTGTGTCGGACATCTTCAAATCTAACAAAACTAAAGTTGCACGGATCTAATTGCTGCTCAAGATTCAAGCTGGTTCATGAAGCAGACTACAAGTCTACTTGTATTGTTGATTTTGAAGTTTCGATGTTTCTCAAGGCGCGAATATTTCCTCTTTTGACCTTTATAGACAAAATGACGAGGTATTGAGCCCTGTTGTCCGGGACATTTTGATTTTGTTGATTTGATTTTGGTCTTGTTTGTGGGTTTTGTGTTTATGAAGATTTTCTGCTTTTTGAGACCAATTGCTGCTGAGGAACTGAATGTGAGATTCAGAATCGTGTGAACAGATCAAAACTGTGGGTTTTCTCAAACTTCGCCACATTCCACCTAAATTCAAACCCACAGCAAACAATGGGATTCATCAAGTCCCTCTTCAAAGGCCCTTCCAGTGCGTCTTCAACAGCACCAGTTTCAAACAGCATGAGAACATGTGTCTACTACCCCAGCTGGAACATCTACTCCTCGGACCAGGTTCCACAAAAGATCCCGGATATCGATCAAACCACAAACCTCTTTTACTGCTTCTTCCAAATCGATCCAAAGAACGGTGATGTTTCTCCAAGTGATGAATGGGGTGATTTAGAAATGGACTTTCCCTCAGAACACAATGAACGCAGAATGGTCCATGGCTTGTATGCGAAGTGTTTTGAATTGAAGAAACAACACAGAGGGATCAAGACCTCTATGTCTATCGGTGGTTGGTCCTACAGAGATTCGTTCACCTCAGGAATAATGTCGAATAATGGAATTGATAACTTCGTGAACAGTTCGGCTAAGCTAATGTTAGAGTATGGATTTGATGGGATTGATCTAGATTGGGAATATCCTTCCAATTATCAAGAGATTCAGGTCTACTTGAAGCTAATCCAAGCACTACGTCAGAGATTGGATCAGTTGGAGAAGCAGTTCAAGATACCACATGGATCATTCCTATTAACAATGGCAACACCTGCCACCATGGATAAACTACCGAACTGGCCTATTAAAGAGATGGACAAGTGTCTATCATTTTGGAACTTAATGACTTATGATTTTGCTGGTGAATGGTCGGAAGAGACTTCATACCATTGCAATTTGTATTCTGTTCCACATAGTGAATCTTCTGCTGACCTGACTGTGAATTTCTTTCTTAAACAGGGTGTTGACCCTAGAAAGTTAGTGATTGGTATGGCAGCATATGGTCGTTCATTTGCAAACACGAGAGGTTATGGATGGGCTTTCTCCGGTGTTGGTAAAGGTCCTGGTGATACCGATGACAATGGGATCTGGAATCGTAAGAATCTACCAATTGATGGTTTCCAGGAAAAATATGATTCTAATGCCGTCATTGCATGGTGTTATGATGAGAAGAATAAGGTGTTTGTGAGTTATGATAACGTCCGGAGTTGTGCAAAGAAAGGTGAATACGTCAGAGAAAATGGCCTCGGTGGAGGGATGTGGTGGGAAAGTTCAGGTCTCACTAAAGAAGGAGAGAAGGGATTGGTCAGGGCCTTTGTCGAAACTGCAGAGGTTGGAACTGGTTTGGACTACACAGAAAATCAAATCCAGTGTTACAGGGCAAGTAGATATTTACGCAGTAACGGCTTAGTGAAATGATCTGATAAACTTTAACTTATATAAAAATATACTAAATAATTATTTTGAGCTTTGAACGACGCTTAATCTATAAAATTGAATCCATTTTGGCAAACACCGACAAGACACCTGCCACCACTTCTAGGTGTAGTTCAAAACCAGAGTTTTTCTCCAATTCTTCGTTGAATTCATTGACTAAGTTGATGCCTAAACCTAATGAACTTGATTTGATTTCAAATGGATATTGGGAAAACTGTGATAGTAATTCATCTGCTCTCGAGAAAGCACGATCTCTTTGATCATAACCTAATGTGACTAAAACGTTTTCTAAAACATTAGCAGCATAAGCACCAGAAACCAATGCGACAGATCTCAAGTATTTGAATCTAGTATCATCTGGGAACTTCTCATTAGTTGGAAGTTGGACGGTTCTCGAAGTCAATAGTGATAAGGTTCTTTTGACAATTGCATCTTTTGTTAATGAATCACTTAATGGATGGGTAGGCATATCAAAAATCAAGAAGTTTTTACGTTCTGTTCTCAAGACACCCTTATCAACTAAACCTTTGGCCAATCTTTCACGAACTTGTTTCAATTGATAGTTAATCTTCATTAGGTTCCACGTTTCACCACTCAATAAATCGATCCATTGATTAACACTTAAATTATCTTTATCATTCTTCATCAAATTCAAAGCCTCATCCAACAATGCCTCACCTGTTTTTCTATCATCAACGACATGAATCAATCTCTCTGACACCTCGAACCTTTGTCTTGCTGGTTCGTTTATCACAGCAATCCTCCCACGAAATGCCAATTCTAACAAGATACAGCCACGTAAAGCATATGAGATATTATCGTTCCAGAATGACAAATAACCCTCCTTGTCCTTGATCCCTAGCAAAATGACCTCCTCCATGAGCGTTAATGTAGGTTCCTTTCTTTCTCGACTCTTCAATTCTGACTCAGCTGGATCATAACCAACTTTATGTGTGACTGGCTCATCGTCGATTTCAGGAGAGTTGTTGTTGGAACTTTCACCACCGACTTGTTTGACTCTCCGACGTTGCAGACCTGACATTGTATGTTCTGAAGTTAATGTGAATGTGTGAGAATGGCAATACGCGTCTTTGAATGACCAGCAGAAGACGGCTTAGTTATGGGGTGTGTATGTTTGTTGATAGTATGGGGTTCCGGAAGAATAACACGTATGTGATCAGAAACAATTAAGCAACTTAGGTCCGATAAAAGCGAGTTTCGTGTCCTTGAGTTCGTAGGATGTCCTAATATGTAGATATCTTGACAATTGCCTGAAACTGTTCTTCAAAGAGACGTTTTCTGCTGTTTCTGTGCTGAAATCAGAGTGTTTCGGATTCGAAGGATTTTCAACTTTTGGACGAAAATCGAATGGTGGATGGTTTACGTAAGCAGTATTTATTAGTTATTAGTTTACATAAAAGCATTTATTTCAGTCAGTGGACTATTCAATCGACAATTTCTTGTTCTTTTAAAACTCTGCAGAGTGGTTCAATGTCACCTTCATGACCTTGTTTGATGTAACCTAGGAAATATGGTGTAGCAGTGTTACCTTCTCCAAAATTGAACACTTCAGATTTTGGAACCTCAGAAACAATTTCATCATTGTACTTTCTGTAGACTTCTACATTTGCATCTTTGATATAGATCCAGTAATGACCATAATTGGCTTCACCTCTATGAACGAAAATGGCAAAGATGGAATACCCATGTTCTGTGAATTCATCGAATTGATGATCAATTTTCTTTTCCAATTCTTCAACTTTATTGTAAATAAATATCATTTCATTATGAATCTTGTCGATTTGTTCATCCAATGTTTTCAAAGTTTCTGGTTTGGCCAAATCATTAGCTTCTAGCCAATCTCTTGTTGTTCTTAACGATTCATTGAATGTCAGACCATGGGCATCCCTTGATTGCAGTTTTCCTCTTCTTTCTTTCAATTTTGAGATCTCTTGCTTCCATTCATTGACTTCTTCTCTCTTCTTCAAAATATTTTCATCATCTGTATCAAGATATCTATCCATGTATAATGTTTCAGGGAATGACAAGGGTTCAATGGATTTATATGGCCTTAAGGCAACTCTATCAAAATAAACCCTTTGAATTTGAACTTGAAGAATGATAGGTAACTTGGTAATCCTTTCAGATCTCTTAAATGTACCACTATCAATGCTCAACTCTTCAGATTTGAAGACAAGATCGAAAGCTTCATAAATATTTCTTGGTTTATCAGAAATGTTAACAAACAAATTAGAGAATCTATCATTCTTATCTCTGCTAATATTAGGATCATGAACATCCTTCAAATGTTGAACAGTGGTACCAAAGAATAATCTCTTAACCATATCATTCTGTTCATGGTCAAAGTCATCAAATCCTTCTGGTTTCAGAGCAGCTTCAACTTGTGAAAGAACATTACCGATACATTCAGTAACATCTTGTTGTCTACCAATCTCATAAGCAGTTTCCATTTCTGTTTCACGGATCTTTGCAACTTTGGCTTCTTTTGGTTTTGGCACCATATCAACATCCGACAACTTATCTTGTGATGCTTGAGGTTCTTCTGGAGCTGGACTTGTTTCAAGTACCATCATATCATCATCATTAGGATTATTGATATCTGTGTAACTATCACTACCAGCTCCATTTTTTTCCTTTTCATTGACAATAATCAAATCATCATCAACTCCGTTTTCCACATTAACATCCATATCAATCAAATCATCTTCGTGATTATCATCAATATCTTCCATGTTTTTATCAATGAGATCGATATCTTCGTCAAGTCTAACCAACTCTGGAGTATGTTTGGCGTATTGTTCAATATTTTCAACAGAGCTAATACTAGCTGGATCTTCAAATTCAACAGCAGTAACACTTGGTAAGAATGCTAAATATGCCAATTCTTTCTCTGGTGTAATACATCTGGATTGTGAATGGATTTGGTCATAGAACAAATCTCTTAAATGGTAAGTGAATTGGAATGATCTCTCAACTTCTGAATCCCCAACTAAACGACCGCCAATTCTTCTGTTCTGATAAATCTCTTCCCCATTATAAACGTCATTGAATTCTAAGATTGCATTTCTCAATGGTTTGATTGAAAAATAATATTGTAGTAACGAATTCAAATAACATGTGTTACCAATATTATTCAAACCAACAGGCCAGTTTTCAGCAGGTAATAGGTTATGATCAATCAATCCAGTCTCCAAGAATGAGTCAATAATTTTGCTATTCTTATGTTGACCAATTGTTCTTAATGAATTTCTTGCTTTTGTAATTTCAGTATTTCCGATTTGGAAAACAGTAATAACCTGAATATCATTTGCCTCTTCATTAACCCCAAGAGATTGGCATGCTTCTTTGAATGTCAATGGGTCATAAATATCTGGGAAATCTTTCTCCATCTTATCCAATAATCTGAAGCTCTTTCTATGAATTGCTATGGTTATAAATGCACGGTTGTAGCTTGCTAGGCTATGTGGCTGATCAGTAGCTTTGATCATGAGTGCAGTGGTAACTATATCATCATCAACGTGACCATCAATATCCAATAAATTATAAGCTTCAGTGATATTCATCGGTTCATACCTCAAGAATTTATACAATTTATCAGAACCTCTATAATTGGCTAACGTCTGTAATGATGTTCTCAGTTTAGAATCTAATGGGTGCGTTGAAACCTCATTCTTGTACATCATTAACAGCAGTTCATCATCAACCGAATCACCCTCTTCTGGCTCAATACCTAATGCTCTATAAGCACTATCTATAATATGCTGTCCAATGGTACCATCCATCAACAATTGTGTGACATAAGAAGATAATCTGTGGGTTTTCTTTTGGGATGAAATATCTTTTAATGAATCAAAGTAGATTGGCTTATGATCTGGGTCACATTTTATCATGTTCTCATAACATGTTTTGATTAAATCATCACTATAGAATGGATATACCGAAAGATTGATGAAGGAAACAGCTTTCAAGTATTCATGATGTCTTATGGACGCATTATCATCAAGTTGATGGAAGATAGTGTTGAAATCTTTACCAAACAATAACAAACTACTGAATGGATTTTCAGAATTGCCAGAATATGACTTGGTACCAAGCAGACCAATCTCATGAAGTTTTCTGATGTATGATTCTCTGATTATTGATGATTTGATATTTGTTTGATGGTCAGAAATATTTGGCGGATCAAAAGAATTATCAATGGTTCTGAAATGAAGTCTCTTGAATAAAATATCTGGGTTAATCTTGGAATTGAGCACTTTATTGGATGAATCGATAGTTTTGTGTTGATCTTCAGGCTGTAATATCAATGGGCCTTTGATAGCTTTGAACAAAGTGAAAAGACATTGTGCAGGTGATGGAACTGTTGGGCTCAAATCTGGATACTTAGTCAATGCTTTGCTGTAACGGACATTAATTGGACCAATCTCATAATCATGTAAATCTTGTTGGTCGAATTCAGGCTCCGAGATCTCAATTCTCAAGATTTTATTCGTAACAGAGCAAACATATGTTGCTGAGTCAATGATCTTTGGTAGCGCAGATCTGACATCTTGAACATCTTCATTCTGACCTATTTCATCAACTAGCTCTGACTCAATGAGATCTAATGTATCTTCCCTGGTCAATTCATCGACTAGATGATATTCATTCTTAGCAGCAGCTTTAGTGGCAGTGAATTCCTTCACCTTTATCTGGAGTTTTACATGATACACTCTGGATCTAGATAATGATGCTTCTGAGGTATTGAATAGCAGTGACCTGATGACCGTTATCTTATCTCTTGGATTGAATCTTGAATGCATATGTTCAACAGATGGTGCAAATGGAAGATCCGTACTGAGAGTGTACAGGTCATAAGGATTGTGTTTATAACCAGGTATCTGCTTGGAGTATGCCAGTGGTAGTAGTTTCAATATCCCTTGTTTGAGTTCTTGATTTGAGTTCTCTTGGTCTAGTAAAAACAATAAATCAGCTTTAATATCATCAATCAATCTGTTCGAAGTTTTGAACACGTTGTGAGCGATATTTTCATACAAATTGGACGTGATTTCCTCTTCTTTGACTTCGACATCAGTTTCATCATTATCTGGCAGTTTGATCGGTTGATCTTCCTCAACACTTCGTGAACCTTTCTCTATTTGAATGCTCTCTGAGACAGTTAAAGGCTTAAAAGACAATCCTTGCTCTTCCATTTTCTGCAGCATATTAAGTGAGGGACTTTGCGGTTGTTGTTTTTGGCCTGATTGTATTCTGTGACGTGTGTTTTGCCTTCGTATAAGCCCCGAATAGTCTGTATATCTGGATTCAATACGTAGTGTTTGAAATATTAAAAGCTGTGGTTCACTCCAAGAGCAGTATATTTGAAACTTACACAGCTGCAGTAAGCAATGAGGCTTAATTGAACGTATTTGCGCGTCTTCTGGATCTCTCTTCTGGTGGTGGTCTTAGTTGCCATTCAGAATCAAAATATCAAGAGGTCAAAACTTCGCCAGGGCACGACCCAGAATCTTCGATACTAATTCTGAGCTTTTCCACTTCACACCTTTTTCACTTGACTTATTAAAGCTTCACAAATCTGAGTCAAGTATGGTTCTGCCGTGGCTCGCAGGAAGTAATGACTCTCCAGAAGTCCAACTTGAGGCACCTGCCATCATTGATGCCGAGCCAGTCGCCGCACCAACACAAACAATGCCATCATCGACTCCAGCAGGTCCTCCACAAATAGACTTCAAGAAGATCACAGAGACATCAGATGGGTCCATTTCCTCTATGGCCAGAAACATATTTGAACAGGTCGTTGTCAGCAATCCATACTTCGCTGCAGGTGGTGGTTTGATGTTACTGGGAACCGGTCTAGCAGTTGCTCGTCAAGGTATCTTGAGATCATCAAGTTTCTTATATCGTCAGTTGTTGGTTGATCTGGAGATCCCTTCAAAGGATAAGTCATACATGTGGTTTTTAGAGTGGATGTCACAATATAAACACAGATCATCCAGACATTTAAGTGTGGAGACAAACTTTATCCAACATGATAACGGTGCTGTTTCAACTAAATTCTCATTAGTTCCTGGTCCAGGTAACCATTTGATCAGATACAAAGGTGCTTTCATGCTAATCAAGAGAGAAAGATCTGGTAAATTATTAGACATGACAAGTGGTACGCCTTTTGAAACTGTGACATTGACAACGTTATACAGAGATCGTAACTTATTTGGTGATCTATTGACAGAAGCAAAGACAATGGCATTGAAAGCACAAGAAGGTAAGACTGTTATCTACACATCGTGGGGTCCTGAATGGAGACCATTTGGTCAACCAAAGAAGAAGAGAACTATCGGATCTGTTATCCTAGATTCAGGTATCAAAGAGAATATTGTCAATGATGTCAGAGATTTTTTGAAAAGTGGTAAATGGTATTTTGACAGAGGTATTCCATACAGAAGAGGTTACTTATTATATGGTCCACCAGGAAGTGGTAAGACCAGTTTCATTCAGGCATTAGCAGGGGAGCTAGACTACAACATTTGTATTTTGAATCTAAGTGAAGCAAATCTTACAGATGATAGACTAAACCATTTGATGAACCATATTCCAGAAAGATCCATATTATTATTAGAAGACATTGATGCTGCATTCAACAAACGTACACAAACAGATGAAGGCGGTTTCAAATCAGGTGTCACATTCAGTGGTTTATTAAATGCCCTAGATGGGGTTGCTTCGTCAGAAGAAACGATCACATTCATGACCACAAATCATCCTGAAAAGCTGGATCCTGCAATATTGAGACCAGGAAGAGTAGATTATAGAATTCTAGTTGGTAATGCCACTCCATATCAAACTGAAAAGATGTTTGTTAGATTTTATGAGAATGAAACTGAAAAAGCTAAAGAGTTCACGAAGAAGGCGATGGCATTGGAAGTTCCTATCAGCACAGCTCAATTGCAGGGTCTATTTGTCTATAACAAGAACGATCCAGATGGTGCATTGGCAATGGTTGAAACCTTGCAAACACCAAACCATGTCTTCTAAAGGAAGACTCATTTCTGCATAGTTGTAAATAGTTGTGATAAATAACATATCCATATTCCTAACCTTTGTACTTTTTCAAAATCTTGATTCTTGCTAGCCTGATGTGAGTTGGAAGTATTTCACTGGATGCTGCTTCATTCGCGTATTTCTCTGCTTCGAGTAGGACATCTCTCAAGAAAAGTGTGTAATCTAAAGTGATCTAAAGGTGTTAGTTTGAATGATTGACAATGATTGTGAATCGCACTCACCAGTATATCCGACGCGTCATTCGACACACTCTTGCCAGTTTTCTCTCTGACTAGCCTCCCAGCCATGGACCTTGTGATGGGTGCCATTGTTAGCAGATTGAATAGCACAACTGGAAGAAAGAGGGTCTTCTTCTAATTCATTGTTTACGTTTTTGTTTACCTCGACTTCAAAAGTTACCCTGACAACATATTTGATCGACAAGCAGCTTTCGCGAAAAGATCAAGTCGCAAGTTGCAACTCTACACCTTACTACCAACTTCCAAGGTCCAACTAGCCACTGCTACTATGGCACTATATTATAACTGTATATGGCACTAACCCGAACTTAAAAGTTTAATTTGCATGGTTAAAACTCAGATAAAAAACCGTTCCATCATGACCTTCAAAGTTAAAGTTGAAACCTCCTGAGTCTTGACACAGAGTTTAATGTTTCAAAAGTGTAACGATTATTTGCCACGAAGTGTCAGAATTGATATGGCAGGGTGATACCTACACAGTGACTTGGTATAAAAGTTCCGATTGAGTATCGGAACTGTGGCAACGTCATACCTTGCGATATGGTTAGCCCTTCAGAAATTGGATTCACATGTTGAACTTCGTGTACAGCCATCCACAATCATTCGGACTCAGCGCCGTATCTCGATGTTACAGAGTATATAGTACATAGTACATAGTACGCAGCTATTAGACGGTGGTTCTTCCATTCTCTCATCCTCTCCTTCACTCGAGCTGGACATCTTCAGGTTCTTTGCCGTTTGGAATATCGGGACAACAAATGTCCAGCAGGCTGCAGACTCCAGAAATCGGACATGTGTCACTCCATATATTTGAATTTTTCCGGCAACAATCTGGAGAACGGCACAAAATTAGACATAATTTCTGCAAGCCGGAAAAATTCCCACAATTTTTATAGGACGGATAAAGGACTTTGCATTTCTCGGGAAAACTCTTATAGTGTGAATCGTGATGCGAAGGCCGTGTAGTGGTAATTTGGGGTTGGAGATGAATAGAGACGCCTCTAAACTGTTAGGAAACTTTCACTTACGTTTTGTAGCTTGGTGTGATATCGCGTCTAAAGTCTAAACCGCAATGGTTGCATTTATCTCGAACCCCACGATTTTGCTCACGCTGATGCACCATATTTTCCCTGGTGATTGCCGGATGTCTCATATATTTCTGGGACAAGTGGAATAATTAGAGCTCCGGCTCCCGGACAATCCAAAAAAAAAAAAAAATTCTGTTTTCAAGCGGGTATTTCCTCAAAAACCCACCGTTTTATTTTCTTGATCATCAAATTTTTTCATCATTTAACAACCTTCAAAACATCCATATTCAACACTACTGTCGTACTATTTCGCTGTCTGAGGTGCTTCTACACGATCAGTTCGACTTGCCGCATATTTCCATCACCTACAGTGCGACTTATTTTACCGTTTTGGGTTTTTCCTGAGCTATAATAGTTAAATCTTAGTTCAGCGACTACCCCTATCAAGTTACAACCAGAATAAACCAGCAAGCAAATCAACAACAAGCTAGAAAGGTACACAGAATCAATACAGAGACGCAATGTATGTCTCGCCAGTTGCACATACAAACTCTAAGACCCCACGGGAGTACACGAATAGAGCAAGAGATGAAATTACAAGAAAGTTAAACCTTCCCACCTCCAACCTCAAGTACGGATCGTCGTCTTTGAAGATAGTGACGAACGCATCCGATACGTCACTTAACAAAGTCTGCTCAAATGACTCTCTAGACTCACAGACAGAAGTTGATTCACAGAAGGAGAGCAATATCAGTTCACATAAAACAAAGAAACTATTCGGAAAGTTAAGAAGTATTGGTTCGAGTCAGTCCTCATTGAAGGAACAGTTCAATAACCTAACCAGAACAACATCAAACTCATCAGCTGCGTCAGCAGAACCACAAGATGTCGAAATGACAGATGATGCTTCCATAATATCAGACCCATTAGCCATCAACAACCTACAACCATTACAACCTGTTCCATCAATCGCATCATCTAATTCTCAATATTCCAGCATCTCATACCAATCAACACAACCATCCATACGATCCAAATACTCCATGGCAGATTCTCTGTTCTCCAATCAACAGTCATTAGCAACACAATTCACGAACATTTCTGATTACTCTACATATTCATTACAACCTCAACAAGCACAACAAGCAGGAAAATCAATACTCACATTACAACAGGCATTGCCTTCCAGTTTTGAAGACATGTATTCTCCAGAACTATTGGCAGATCCAAACTTATTAATTGATGGTCGTCCAATGTTCACAAAGCGTGCATTATTAGATTGGAATTTGAATGATATAAGGTCATTATTAATAGTGGAGAAGTTAAGACCAGAATGGAATAACCAACTACCGTCAATTTACCCATGTTCAAATCATGACTTCAAATTTGAGTACCTTCCTTTAGATTCTGAAGATTCCACTATTGTTCAATTATTAGTTGAAAGTGACATTTACAAAGAGGCTAAATTTGATAAGAGTTTCAGAATCCAGACTGCGAAATACACATTAGCAACTGCAAGAAGAAGACATCAGCAAATTTTGAGAGCCAGTGGTATGCCAGATTATTACAACAACAGATTGTCCAAGCCAGAATGGAGAAATATCATTGAGAACTTCTTGTTGAATTTAGCAGTTGAAGCGCAATGCCGTTACGATTATAAGAAAGCAGTTCATGATTTGAAAAAGCAAAGACGCGGTGGTATCAATGTCACTCCTAAATTTGGTGGTCAAAAGTCATTGTTGCGCAAAGCTATCATGAATGATGTTTCTCAGACTGTTGGAAACAGTCAACCCCTATCACTTACCAAAGATGAGAAAGCAGAGGTATGGACGAGTGTTCAAAGTAATGTTTATAAGAGACTGGGATTGGACTGGATGCCAGACCAGATTACTTCTTGAGTGATATAATGAATATAACGATATAATAGTTGTGCAAATGTAGTTACTTTCGCCCTCTGATTTCTCTTACAGGGTGCACTGTAGGATCTTTTGGGCTTTCACACACAAAGTCGGAATCGCAAAAATTTTCCGGAACTCGAAAAAAAACATCAACACTTTTCGATCCCATCAACAACAACATCAACATCAAAACACCAGCACACACAATGTCTGACCAAAGAGAGTCTTCTGATGCTGCCGATCTATTAAATTCTCTATCCATTGATGCCTCCAAAAAGGAGGAATCAAAACCAGCTGCTGAAAAGCAAGTTGCAAAGGAAGAAAAGAAGCCTGATGCAGAAGTCAAAAAGCCTGATGAAGAAGTCAAAACTGATGAAGCTCCAAAAGAATCAGAAAGTAATCTAATCACATCATCTTATGAAGTCAAGGTCAAACTTGCTGATCTTCAAGCGGACCCAAACTCTCCACTATACTCAATCAAATCTTTTGAAGAGTTAGGTCTATCACCTGAATTATTGAAAGGTTTATACGCCATGAAATATCAAAAACCATCCAAAATTCAAGAAAAAGCATTACCATTGTTAATATCGAGCCCACCGAAGAACATGATTGGCCAATCACAATCTGGTACAGGTAAAACTGCTGCTTTCTCATTGACTATGTTGAGTAGGGTTGATCCAAATGTCAATGAAGTGCAAGCAATCTGTTTATCACCAGCTAGAGAACTAGCCAGACAGACATTAGATGTTGTTCAAACCATGAGCAAATACACCAAGATCACTTCACAATTGGTTGTTCCAAACTCTTTTGAAAGAGGTGCTCACATCAATGCCCAAGTGTTGGTTGGTACTCCGGGTACTTTATTAGATTTAATTAGAAGAAAACAAATCAATGCATCAAAAGTTAAAGTGTTTGTGTTAGATGAAGCAGATAATATGTTGGGTCAACAAGGTTTAGGTGATCAATGTTTCAGAGTCAAAAAGTTTTTACCAAAAGAATCTCAATTAGTTATATTCAGTGCTACATTCCCTGAAGAAGTCAAGAAATATGCCGCAAGATTCGTTCCAAATGCTAATGAACTATCATTGAAACAGGAAGAATTGAACGTTGATGCTATTAAACAATTATACATGGATTGTGACTCCGAACAACATAAATTTGAAGTCTTAAATGAATTATATGGTTTATTGACTATTGGTTCTTCCATTATCTTCGTTGCTAGAAAAGAAACTGCCAATATCTTATATAAGAAATTGAAAGATGAAGGACATGCCATTTCTATCCTACATAGTGATTTAGATAACTCAGAAAGAGATAGATTGATTGATGATTTCAGAGAAGGTCGTTCCAAGGTTTTAATCACCACCAATGTTTTAGCCAGAGGTATTGATATTCCAACCGTTTCCATGGTTGTCAACTACGACTTGCCAACCGACAGAGAAGGCAGAGCAGATCCGTCAACCTATTTACACAGAATTGGTAGAACAGGTAGATTCGGAAGAGTCGGTGTTGCAGTTTCTTTCATCCATGATAAAAAGTCTTATGAACAACTAATGACCATCAGAAAGTACTTTGGTGACATTGAAATGACCAGAGTGCCAACCGATGACTGGGATGCAGTCGAAGAAATCGTGAAGAAAGTGTTGAAGTAGACAGTATCAGCACTCAAGTCGATCTGTATAGTTTTAATTTAATCGTCATGTATCTAATTTTTTTAGTGTCATTTTTTTTTGTACGTACATAGCCATTTTCGAAACCATATGGGAACATCCTGCCCCAAAAATCATATTTCTTTGTGTCACATCTCCTTTTGATACAATTGTTAGGAGAAAGAACTTCAACTACTCAGGCACTGAAGACCAGATCAGCCTGATTGAAAATGGAAGAAATTATTAGATCTTTTTCTTCTGAGTTCCCTTATTTGGATGATCTTCTTAAAGTTTACTTAACAAGTCAATTTGATGACTCGTTTAAATAAAATTTCACAAGTATGAGTAGACTGTAGTCTGTAGTCAAAGTCTTGTTTTGATAGAGGAGTGTGTAACTCTTTATATGAATACCATGAGTAAATCCAGAAAAACAGATCACAGTACTCCAAAGTCTTTTCTAGGTGCTGATGAGGAAGATCTCCATGCATTCTTGAAGTTATCTCCATTACTCGTTTTCACCTTCACTTTCCCTGAGCTTGTGGCGCAGCCAGGTATTCTGGAATCTAAAGCAAAAGGAACAGTTGTTGATGGTTATAGACTTGCGTTTTATGGAATTTCTGGTGGTTTTGAGTTAGATAAAGATGAAGAAAATGTTCTCAAAAGTTCGCTTTAATTTATGAAGGTTATACTAAGTGGATCAGCGAGAATACTATTAATTCAGAGGATTCGTGGAAAGATAAACTTAAAATAAGTGGTTGATGCGTTTATTAGTGTTTTTGCGAAACTCAGGGATATATCAAGGAACACAAACATCAGTGAGCTTACAGAAGAAACTATCAAAAAAGAAAGCGACTTTGTTCTGAACCATTTGTTCAAGTTACGAGTTTCCTTCTATTCAAATGTTTTGGTATAGAAGAGAGATCATTCAAAGATTATGAGAACGAGCCAACGACTGAATACAAATTGGTACAGTACCAAACATGTTGTGATTATCCAATATTCCTTTCACTGGCTTCTGAGAGTTTGCAATTGAAACCAGATAGATCATTCAACTTAGTTGATGGTTCATGTCATTTTGCTCTTAATCCTCTTGAAGTCAAGGCTGTCCAAGATGATGTTGTAATAAAAGGTGATGGTTCATATATGACAATTTATGTAGTCTTATGGATAATGGGAAATAAAAATTTTAAAGGTATAGTTGAAGAAGGATCAAAATATATTGTGTTTTCAAAGATACATCATACTGGAACTGGTTCATTGATTTTGTTCAATCAGAAGTGTATGATTTTGGTATATTTTACTCTTGATTTTGATCTGCTCAATTTAGAACGCAATACAGCTCGGATAGGAAATGAAATCAAAGAGAAATAAAGCTACAAATAGAAAAATCATTCCTATGAAAATTAAAGTATTCAATATGATTTCAATTGATGATAGTTGTGTAACGGTTCTGATCCACATTATAAAGGTAAGTCTATGAAAAAGAGCTGGAGATTTTAAAAGCCTGGAAGTCAAACAAGAACAAAAACCCAAAAGACGAAGGAATCTAGGTCAAACTCTTCTAATCAATCCAATGTTATGCAAAATATGAGCATGCTGCATGTCTCTATTACTCAGTTTTGAGGGTGAGTATTTAAGTGATTATGGAATATGCAAGTTTGGTGGTGATTCTTTATATATTTGAGAGAACTCTTCTACGAGTCGGTATCTGCTTATAACCATGGCCAATTCAAAGGTCACAAGAAAATACCATCTGAGTCTTTTTTTTGTTTTTGGCTCTGCTGTTAATCGAAGATATAATATAAAGAAAGTTAACAAGTCATGACTTTCAACTCTGTTATTATTAGTGCCAAAAGATCAAGGAATAGACGTCCGGAAGACAAATCCGTCAGTTCTCTTGTGGAGGCCTCTTAGTAACTTTTCCAGTTGAGAGACTGAGGAACAATTCCGCGAGAAAAATAAAAGAAAAACATAAACAAAGACCAAACTTTTCTCTCTACAACCATACTACTCAAACAACAACTACTCCAACAATGGCCGACTCCACTAAAATTGTTAACGTTATCATCGGTGAGTACCATTTGCTGCGACGGCTCCTTCTATCCAGACCCATTGTCGTTTTTCGCAGTGGAGTTCCCACTGGAATGAAGAGCCCGCATCCCTTTCTGCCCCCCCTTGAAGTTACGCATATTAACCATTCAAACAGCTATCATCTTACCTCCATTAGCTGTCTTCTTAATCAGAGGTGCTGGTAGAGATTTGTTAATCAACATTGTCTTATGTAGTAAGTATATTAATTGTCAATTTGAATGAGATAAATAGGGGAATTTTCAAGATTACTAACAACAATGAACAGTCTTCATCTGGTTCCCAGCTATTTTGCATGCTGTTTACGTTGCTTTGCAAGAATAAATGCACAGCTAAGTTGAACAAACTTCAGTCATCAATAAGCTGAATTGATTTATTTAGGCCCTCGTGCCTCTATTGTGTGATTTTTTGTCATTTTCTTTATATGCGTTACACAAGTGCTGTTTCCAATGTGTTGTGTCAAATGTTATTATATTCTAATTTTACTGTTTTTTCTAATAAATTTGTGTTATAACTTATAATTACCACTTCTGAATTATATTAAGTCCTCGAGGTGTATTGTTCACTCTCTCAGTGCTCTTATCAATTATTAATCGAGATCTGCTACGTTCAGTCAAACGAAAATTACGTATATAAAGACTATCTCATACTCAAACATCTTTCTGAAATGATCAAAAGATAGACAAATAAAATTATGTACAAAGCAGTCAACACTTGAGGAAAAGCATCCAATTATCTAAGACCGCACCGGTCACTTCTTCTTTCACATTGACTAAGAAAAGAACAAACCTCGGGCATATTCAAAATTCTTATAATTGAGGAGCAATAGATTCAATGACTTCACTTTGGATCAAAGCAACACCGGCCTGTGATAAAAGTTAGTAATCGATAGTTTCTTCAGTTGTTCGATGATGACATCAACGAACATTATTACTCAGAAAAATACATACGACAAATAAACCAACGTTGACTAAGATTGGGAAACCTGGGTTTGAGGTGATTTTGGTAATCCATGATTCTTGGGCAGGAGCAGCAGCGTTTGGAGGAGCCATTTTGTTGTTGGTTATTGTTGTGATTTCAAGAGTGTATGAACTTGCTTTGGCTTTTGTTTCGATTTTGGAAAAAGTTAATTAGCGATCGAGAAGAGTAATTTTCGCGGACATCCAGACACCAGCATCCATAACTGTTCGTTGGGGTGACTGATCAAGGACCAATGTGTTATTTATTCAGTAGTACTGGGACTGCGTACCACGAATAGGGCTGGAAATTATATTGATGAAAAGTTTCTCAGGTTCTGTTGATTCTTTTAATCGTGAAAGAACTTCTTTGATAGTGCTTCAATTGGTACAGACACGCCGTTAAATAGCGGTCAATTTCAGCAGAGAACAGAACCAGATACCCAAAAATCTACAACTATGGTCCCTGCAATGCCATGAAACTCTTCCTTCATTATTTGATATATTAATATAATGCGATATATAGCTCGTCATTTCTTACCCTTCTTCTTTTTCCCTTTCTTTGCAGTACTACTGGAACCAGCTGAAGATGCCGGTTGCTGTTTTTTCTCCACAACAGGTTCATCTTCAGTATATTCTGGAACTTCAGTGTTTGCCAGCACACTACTGAATCCCTTTATAGTTTCTGTTTCATCGTTTTTGGAAAGTGTGACACCATGTGGTCCTAATGCTGTTAGAACTCTTGATAATTCTTTGGATTTTGTTGTGTTTAGTTTATAAAGTGACCCGGAAACTGGTTCATAGACTTTGAATGAGACAAATGATTTGTGAGGTTCATCAGTAGATGGTTTTGTGACTTTGTGTTTGTGTTTGGATTCTTTCTTTGTTTTGGAACCGTATGTTATAGAGATACGAGTCTGATGATTGAGGTTAGTATTGTTTGGATTGTTGAGAGTCGAGTAATACTTACTTCCGATGGGTTTGAAAGCAGAAGATTCAAAGATCTCTCAATGAAGATGTCCGTGGACTTGATGATAGGCATTGCGATATGGTTGCCTTTGAAGGGTCGTCGACGTAATGAGAGTTGACACTGATGTTCACTGATTTTTTGTTTTCTTGAATTTTTCAGATTTGTTGACTGGTTAATTTCACCTCTGTCTTGAGTTCGACACCCGGTGGGTGTAATCCAACCTTTTATTTGCTGACGTTTTAATATATGTTATTGATAGCCAAGCTCACTTCGTCAACTCAAGAGTCAGCAATGCTGCCTATTCATTCATTCAAGTTTCAACGAAGACGCTTTATATCTTCTTTCGGACGGCCGTCAGTTTAGTGGTGAAGAATGGATCGTTAATGTAAGTCGTAGTGTTTCAATTATCTGATGGAGTATGCTATCGATCCATTTACTGAATCTTCATTTTCCCGTTGCTAGATCTAGTACCGTCCGTAGAATTCTGATGTTGGGTCAACAGCTGGGTCTCTCTGCTACTGAGCTCACATCATTATCAGTGGTCTTGAATCCCCAGGATTTGTGTCTCAGCTCTCACCAATTTTGGCCAAAGACCAACAATCAACCTCAATTGCTGTTGAAGAAAACAACTTCACTGTTAATACCACGGATACTGAAACCGCTAAACCCCCAACTCAAAATTCCAAGCCAACCCCAGTCGTTGGTGTTGGTAATAGATATGCTTCAAACTTTGGCGAAGTAAATACTGCTGTTACCGTTACTAAAGTTGGTTGCATGAATCTAAACCACCGGTACTACAGAAACGACAGATATTTAGACCACTGTTGTCCGCTCTGCTGTTGAAGAAAGTGCTACATGTAACCTCAGTTAAGCCTGTTGAGTCGCCAACTGTTCAACTGATCAGGATTCAGTTAAACATTATAAAACAACTAACAACTGTCAACTTCTACCGCTGGTGCTTCCAAATCACAACCATTGATATTCCTAGCTTTAAATTCTCATGAATTGTTACGATTGCAGTTTCTCATTGTTCCTCTTTTACATCCTACTTCAGATTTCTTGATTCGCAGACTACTAACTAAGATAATGATTAATCTGTGCAGAATTACAGACTAATCTTTCATGTTTTGCGGAGAACCCTGCAATTTCAAAGTTCTGATCGCTCAGATTGGTGACCAGGTATGCATGAAAAAACAATAGAATCCGCGAAATGTTAGGGCCACACTGTCATCTTTTCAATCAACAAATGTTCTCAATTTCTGTCAGGAGTTAAGTAAGTTGAGAGCACTCAGAATAGTGAACTATATAACTCCAAAATTCATTTAGTCCTGTCAGACTTCTAGTTTTATCACATTTACCACATAATGATGCCAAGATCTAGTCATATCCCAGTCGAACTTCCAACAAGGGAAGTATATCTCCAGATTGTTCGCCTTTTGGATCCTATCTCAATTGAAAACCTCTTGAATGTCCCAGAGTTGAGCTATTTCCATAGTTGTATTAATCTGGTTACAGATAAGTTCAATATCATAGAATTATGGCCGATACTGGCAAGTGTTGAGCTCATCAGATGGAGATCGGATTACGTCTCAATCAAAAAACTATTAGAGAAGTTAGAGGCAGTGAAATGTATCAGAAGTCCCACTGGCCTCAACATAGTTTATACTGCTGGCTATCGGCCAAAGGAAAAGTCTTCAATTTTTGGAGAATCTTGTGAGATTTTGAGAAATCTATCAGATGGTGTAACTCTGTTCGTGACTTGTGATTCCAAAGACTTTACAGTTAATCGATATGATCGTGCCAATATTGCGAAAAATGAAAAATTCTTTCAGGAGTTACATTCAGATATTTTAATGAGAAGAGGAATAAGTGCTGAAAAACAATCGAAGTTTTTCAAAAGCCTTCATCCTCTGGAATCAAATTCTTCTTTTGTTTACTTTGAGACTACAAGCTACCAGTCGTCTCATTCATTACAATTTAGTCATAATATTAATGAGGACGAGTGCATCCCTCATAATAGTGATTATTTATCGAAATACCCTGAAAACCTCTATCGCTCTGCTGAGAGAATAAGAAGGGTTATAGCTGCTCGTGGGGACCAAGACTATCTTTTTAGGGATCTTGGGTTCCATAAAGATACTGATTTCTATGCTATGCTTACCATTATTTCTTTAGATCCAGAATCATCACTATTGTTCTTGCACTCATTTCAAGCAAAGCCGCAGACAGTTTGAAATTCTCGCTACATCCGCAGTTTGAGTATTCTTCATCTTGGAGCCCATCCAACTTCAAACAGACCAAGACCAAATGGTATGGTCCCCCTATTTACCATAGCAGAAAGTCTTTGACCATAAGGTCTTTCATAAATGATGGAAATACAGGAATAAGACTTCCATACGATCTGAAGGTTCAAGAATTGGTACTTTCTGGTTTCAAAGAAGGAGGAGGCTTTAGTCCGACTTTGCCTATATGTGTGTTCAATCAAGAATTAAAAGAGACTTCTAAAAACCGCTTGAAGGTCCATATTTCCAGTGTATCCTTGGCGAACTTGGACTCATACACTAGTTTGATCAAAAGCAAAAAATGTGTAAATATCGGGACTATACATATGCAGGATAATACTGAAATGACTGAATTGTCCCTGAGTGGGTTTGCAAATTTATTTGCGGTCAAGAAATATAATTATAATCCTTTTGCTATGCCTAAATTTCCCCAATGTCTGCCTGTTCAATTAGTTGGCTACAAGAATACTTTTCTAAAGAAGTTAACTGTTTACAATGTTCGCAGGCTTCAAGATATCAATTTGCCATCTCTTGAGAAGCTCAAGGTCACAATTACAATTGAGCAACATTCTCCGATAGCCAGAAAAACAGTTATCCAAAACGTTTTCTGTCCAGAGCTTACAAGTCTTGTGCTTAAAAATAAGACTGAAAATGGAAGGATTGAAATATTGAATTCATCTCTAGGAACATTTAAACCAGATAAGAATCACACAGTTGTTATTAACCCTAAAGAAGATACAAAAACTGTGAAATTCTCACTAAGGTCTTTGAAAAGGTGTTATAAGAATTCAATTAAGGAGGCTGGGTCATCTAAATTGTCTGTCTTCAAAGATGCATCACATCTTTTGTAACTGTTAAGCACTAATTTGGAAACTGTCAGTGATGGAGTGAATATTTCTTACTTGTGTGAATTAGAATTGACTGATAGCAGATGGAAGTTTGTCTTCGAGTAGTATACTGTATTGGGAACCTGGAATAGGTGTCAGGCTTACGTCTTCAGGTGATATCAATAAGTTATAACCAATATCATGAATGTAGTATTTAATTATATCTCATTCATAAAGAAACAAGAATAGTCACGATATTTGTAAATTGTGCCAAATCTTAGGCATATATGGTGTCCGGGTGTTTGAGAGTTTTCTTATCAGAGCAGTGACGTCATCGAACCCTGTGACAATGGGTCAGGTAACAGAGTCGGGACAGCACAAAGGGAAGCTTAAACAGGAGAGTTCAAAACTTTAAACCTTTTAAAAGGGGCAGCCAGAGCCGGATTTGTGGAAAATGGTTGAACTTTGAACCGAGCCGCCCCACTGTGACAGCACAATATAATAAATGGGCAGTGGACTAGTTGTGAATCAGAGACGATCTGTTTACTTATTAGGGAGTGGTGGCAGGTTTGTATTAATTGGCGAGATGACAGTGTCACACTCACAAGTGACAAGAGTGGTTAACTTTTCCGGTTGCGCCATCACCATGAGCATGGCACTATCCACAAAACTCATGATCAAACCACAATCAAACTCTTTGCTTATAATCTTATATTAGCCAAATCAAGCAGAGTCCAAAACCTTAATACGAGATTTATCACCACTTTTGTGGCTGGCTAGGCCTCCGAATGCGGTTACGGCCACGACCGGATGTGGCGATTGTTTGTTTTTGTTTGCGGATCTAGACAATGGCATGTGAAAAAAAAGTACAATTGTGGTGGTGCTGGCTGCATATTGGTGCCGGCAGTCGGACCCGGGGCTCAAAAGATCCGCCATGGTTGCAACTTGCTACTGCTACTGAGGTACAACTGATACTCAGATACTCTGAAAGCATAAATCCGCCCTGATAATGAATGCATAGTTGCTTATTTCGCAAATCTACGATAACATCAAACAATGTGTCAAATAATTTACAAAGCAAAATCCCATAGTAAACACAATAACCATACAAAAATAAGTCCCAATAAGCAACGAAGCTATCCTTCTCAAAAAAATAGCCAAACAAAGGATGTGTATAACTTTATCCCAATCCCAAACAGTAGCAAAAATATAATTTATAATTCTTTAATCTTTAATCTTTAATCCGAAAACGCAAAACCAATAACAATTAATCCAAACAACAAGTAAATCCCCCTTAATAGCACATTAATTTCAGTCTTCACCATTCTTCCCGGCCTTTACCCTTAAACCAGCCTCCGTTCTCCTTTAATGAGTAACAGAGTTCTCATAAATAACCTGTTCACAGCGTTGAACGGTTCTTCTGAAAGAGATTCTTCCCTGTGAGTTTCTCACATTTGTAATCTTTTCCATGTTCAACGTATTAACATCGCCCTCCTTGATATCTTTCTTCCCGGATGCCTGATCAGGTAACACAAACGTGGATTCTTTGAGGTTGAAGATGGTTTTCACTAGCAGCTTCGAGAGTTGACGAAGGTTGACAATTCTTGAGATGTATAGTGCTAAGTCAAAAAGGACCAAGCTGAAAACAGGAACCAACAAAAGACCTGCAATCGTCAGTGATGTGAATGATATCAATTTAATTGTGTAGGATAAGAGACTGTGTGATAGGAGCTCCAGGGTTAGGGTGTGTGTGGTGCGGAGGAGGAGCTCTGTGTGTGGCAGTTGAAAAGACATTTGATGATTTGTAGTGGAGGTGTGAGTAACAAAGGTGATGCACAAATAATTTACTTTATATATAGGGAGAGAGAAAAGCTGCTGACTTTATATTTTTTGGCTCATTTTTTTGTAGCCCTGGGATAAAAGGGTTGTCACGTGAAGCGTATATAATTTATTTATTTTTTTTTTTATCTTCATCAAAAAAAAATTTGAAAAGGTAAAAAAAAAAAAAATTTAAAGTTTTGTTTGACTTACGATAAAAATAGACTATGGAATTGAGTGGATCTCAGTGAGAGAAAAGTTTCTTATTCTTGGACTAGTGAGTGCCATATTTTATTCAAGGCTGGTCCCAAAAGTACTTCAAGTGATGAACAAAAAATTTATACTTATCTACATTACCTGATTAACTATGAAGCGAAAATATACTCTGATAAAAGTACCAATGGTTAGCCTTTTACCGTATTGAAAATGTGTACTAACTGATGAACCCAGAGAAATATATTTCACAACTAATAAAGATCACATTGCCTACTCCATACTCGTACAAAAGCCTTGCTCTTTACTTCGTTAATAATCCTTTCTCTTCCATTGGCCGTTGGCAACCTTACGTAATCACGTTACACGTTACAGTTGTAAACCGGCCTCTCTCCACGAAAATAAGCCCATTTCCTGCCTGTACGAGCCTCCAGTCCAATTTCCCTTTGACAGTGCCACCATCTGCTGCTCTTTTTTAAACTCGAAGCTCCCCATTTCGTCAGCCCATCTCGTCCAAACTCAGCTCATTTTTGAGATCTCGTTTAAAATTCTCGAGACCGCGTTTTTTTTTTCGTATACGAA
This sequence comes from Komagataea pratensis, assembly GCA_003707865.2. Lineage (NCBI taxonomy): Eukaryota > Fungi > Ascomycota > Saccharomycetes > Phaffomycetales > Wickerhamomycetaceae > Komagataea > Komagataea pratensis. The sequence goes on from PPMA02000048.1 coordinate 27,877, forward strand.
AAAAGATATAAATTAAGAAGATATCCAACGATAAACATATCAGAGAAAGGAGAACTTCACAAGAAAGGACACTATTCACAATGGCTGCTCTTCTGTCCGTCGTTGAGAAAGCGTCAGACCTTGCTGTCTATTTATATGCCCTCTTCCTCACGCTTCCAATTTACCAGCGTGCCTCCGTTTTGTTAGGTCTTCCATTCATTTACAACATTGTCTGGCAATTACTTTATTCTTTGAGAAAGGACCGTGTTCCATTGGTCTTTTACTGGATCCCATGGGTTGGCTCTGCTGTTCCTTATGGTATGCAACCTTATGAATTCTTTACTGATTGTCAAAGAAAATACGGTGATGTTTTCGCATTTGTTTTGTTAGGCAAAGTCATGACCGTTTACCTTGGTCCAAAGGGTCATGAATTCATTTTGAACTCCAAATTAGCTGATGTTTCTGCTGAAGAGGCCTACAAGCATTTAACCACTCCTGTCTTTGGTAAAGGTGTTATCTATGATTGTCCAAATTCCAGATTGATGGATCAAAAGAAATTCGTTAAGGGTTCCTTGACTAAGGAAGCTTTCAGATCATACGTTCCAAAGATTAGAGAAGAAATTTTGTCATATTTCAAGAATGCCAGTGCTTTCAGATATGGTGAAAAATCTAAAGGTATTGCCAACGTTATGGAAACACAACCTGAAATCACTATTTTCACTGCTTCTAGATCATTATTAGGTGATGAAATGAGAGAAAAATTCGATGCTTCATTCGCTGGTTTATACTCTGATTTAGATAAAGGTTTCACTCCAATCAACTTCGTCTTCCCAAACTTACCATTACCTTCCTATAGAAAGAGAGATGAAGCTCAAAAGAAAATCTCTGATACTTATATCTCGTTGATCGGTAAGAGAAGAAGAGAAAATGATATTCAAGACAGAGATTTAATCGACTCTTTAATGAAATCCGCTACTTACAAAGATGGTGTTAAAATGACTGATCAAGAAATTGCCAACTTATTAATCGGTGTTCTTATGGGTGGTCAACATACATCTGCTGCCACTTCTGCTTGGTTCTTATTACATTTAGCTGAATACCCAAACATACAGGATGAAATATATGAAGAAGTTATGAAAGTCACTGGTGGTCGTGATGTCACTTATGATGATTTACAAGAAATGCCATTAGTTAACAACACCATCAAAGAAACTTTAAGAATGCACATGCCATTACACTCCATCTTCAGAAAAGTTATGAACCCATTACCAGTTCCAGGTACTTCTTATGTTGTTCCAAAAGGCCATCATGTCTTAGTCTCCCCAGGTTTCGCAATGACCAATGATTTATACTTCCCACAATCCGATGTCTATAACCCACACAGATGGGATAACTCCACAATCACCGGTACCAATGGTACTGTTGGTTCAGACACTGTTGATTATGGTTTTGGTGCTGTCTCCAAGGGTGTTTCCTCTCCATACTTACCATTCGGTGGTGGTAGACATCGTTGTATTGGTGAACAATTTGCATACGTTCAATTAGGTACTATTTTAACCACATTTGTGAAAACTTTCAAATGGAAATTTCCAAAGGGCCAAACTTTACCAGATGTTGATTATCAAAGTATGGTCACTTTACCACAAGAACCTGCATTGATCGAATGGGAATTGAGAAAATAGAGTGTGTTTTTTTTGATAACTTAGATGATTTAGATACTTTTTTTTGGTTTACATTCATATAATATTTTTGGTTTGTTGAATTGGTTTTTATGAATACGAGGTGTCATTTTCATGGATTGAATCAATCTCATCTCTTACTATTTCTGTTCTTTGTTCATTGAAGTTACTTCAATGTTATTTATTCCTATAGTTGGTGACATCGACTCCAATTATACTTACTCCCCACATAAAAGGTTATATTTACTGTTTAAATCTTTGTAAACTTACGATTTGCACAGAAATAATCATTATTTCATTAGCCTAACTATTAACGGTGACAACACCAGTTGAGTCCATGTTTGCACCTCCATCACCATCAGGTGCTGGTGCTGAAGGAGGCTCCTCTGTGCTCTCTTTATAATCTTTCTTGATACTATCACCAAGTTCTTGACTGCCTTCCATCTCACTTATTTTTCTTTTCTTACGTTCCTCCAGCTTTCTTTCTTCTCTTTCCTTTTGTCTTCTCTTCTTAGCTTCAAATTCATGCCACTCTCCGTTCAAGATCCCAGTATCTAATGGAGCAATCGGTGGATCCTCATCAAAATATGGATGGTTCAATGCTTCTTCTGCCTTTATTCTTTTGATTGGATCATATTCTAATAATTGTAATGCAAGTTCAAAACACATAGTAGACAGCTTATCCTTGAACAGCTCTTCAAACCTCGAATCATAAAACTTTTTCGGTTTCAACATCTCAAACCATGGTAAATTATTCAGTCCCTTCCATTGTTGAAAGTCAGGTGTACCCATTATCTCAAATATCGATACAATCTGTTGAATTTCATCCTGTGCTTGAAATATGGCCCTCTTAGTAAATAATTCAACCAAAAGGCATCCAACACCCCACATGTCCACTTCTCTTCCATAATTCGTCGTACCCAACAACAATTCGGGTGGTCTGTACCATAACGTAATAACACGATTCGTATAATCTGTCTCGCTTGTTATTGAATTTGGATCAATTGGTTTCATCTTTCTAGCAAGTCCGAAATCAGCAATCTTCAAGACACCTTTCTTGTCTATTAATAAGTTGGATCCCTTGATATCTCTATGAATGACTCTCTTCGAGTGTAGGTAGTCCATACCTTTCAGTAGCTGTTGAAATAGATTCTTGCAATGTCCTGCGTTTAGTTCAATGTCCGGGTTGGATAAAATACCAGTAAGATCATGGTCAGCATAGTTAAAAATCATATGAATCTGTTTACTTTCAACCATTATCTCCAACAATGACACAATATTCTCATTATCAAAACTTTGTAAAAGTCTGATTTCTCTCATGGCTGTTATAGGGAACCCTTCTCTTTCTGATTCCATTCTTAATTTCTTCAGAGCAACGAAATCCTTAGATATTATATTTTGGGATTTGTAAACTTTACCATAAGTACCTTCACCAACTTGAACAACCTTCTCATATATCGTAGTATCTCTTTTTGATTTCAAGAATGATATTTTCAATTCTTCTTTATTCAGAGGCTTGAAATTGGTTCTTTGATTATGCTGAAGTCTGTTCGGTTGTAATGGGAGACTGCGTCTCTCGTTGTCACGCGAATATTGTTGTTGTCTAGATACCGACTGTGGTGATGGATGGTGATCCTGTGATGTAGATGATTGCTGTGATTTGTTTGGTCTGTAACTCGATCTAGTATTGGTATAATTTCTACCACCAGTGATTGGTTTAGGTTCATTCTTTGGTAATTTGAAACTCATCTTTTTTGGACCACGAGGAAGGTTCCCCAGTTCCCCTGGAGCAGAATTGCCACTTTTTCTGTTAATAGTGTTGTCTCTGTTTGGTGATTTCGATCTTGACCTTATTCTTAAATTGTTGTTATAATCATCATAATCATTGTTATTTCTGTAATTGTTCCAGGAAGGATTGTTATTGTTCGGTCTGTATCCATCACGACCTGATCTATAATCTGAACCATTGTTGTTTCTGTTGCTATACGGCAGTTTAGAATCATTTGAATCTCTTCTGTTAAACTGACGCGGTTGTTGCGGTGCTGATGAACCGTGTGGAGGAAACCTGTCTCTGTCTCTTGTTGCAGAAGGTGTCGTATTCTTTCTAGATGGCTCTGCGTCTTCTGTGTCTGTATTCTTTGGCCCTCTGACACTTAGACCATTGACTGGCTTTGATGGTCTGTAGCTGTTATTATTATTGTTGTTACTGGTGTTCCTGCCACCAGAAGGGCTATCTCGTCCTGGGAAAAGCAAATGTTAGTAAACTATGACAGTCCGATATCATGAAAGTGTTACTTACTCTCCATAGCGACTCGAGTGTGCTTCAAGTTTTCTATTGTAAACTGAAGGATTTGATGCTAAAGCCAATGCCATTTTCTTTGAAAAAATGCTGATGAGTTGGGTGTGGCCGAACCAAAATGATAATAATGGTACCGAATCGCACACACAACTCTCGAATCTACACCATCTCAGTAACAAATGTATAAGAAATATATATATATATAAAATCTCGTACTTTCGAACACCATGCTAAAACCCCAAAGTACGGACATAAAACTATACCCACGATATAATAATGTAATCATTAACTTTTCTTTTAAATTAAAAAACACACACAACTAAAAACAGGAAAACCAACACATAAATATAAATAAGCAGAAATGAAAGAATAATAATAAACTCTTAAATTGCCTTCTCTAATGCTTACCACCAGTTCTCTTATTACGTAGTTCGTTTTCTAACTTTTCAACATTGGCATCAAATGCAATGAATTCATCCAAACCTTTACCAGCTGGGACCATTGGTAAGACTGGTACTTTCTTTTCCACAAGGACTTCTAATAAGACTGGTTGATCACAATCTAAGAAATCTTGTAAGCCTTTTTGGAGGTCAGCTTGTTCAGAGATTCTAATACCCTTCCAACCCATACCTTCGGCAATCTTGATGAAATCTGGATTAGCTTGATGAGTATGAGAGTATCTGTGTTCATAGAATAATGATTGCCATTGGGTAACCATACCTTGTTCTTCATTGTTCAAGACAACAACTTTAACTGGAGCACCGGCTTGAGTAGCTGAAGACATTTCCATTAAGGTCATGTTAAAAGAAGCATCACCATCAATGTCGATGACGACAGCATCTGGTTTAGCAACTTGAGCACCGATAGCAGCTGGAAGACCGTAACCCATGGTACCTAAACCACCAGAAGTGATGAAAGTTCTTGGATGTTTCCAAACCCAATGTTGAGCAGCCCACATTTGATGTTGACCAACACCGGTGGTAACAATAGTTTCTTTACCACTAGCATTACAAAGTTTTGATAATTCTGAAATGACAGTTTGTGGTTTGATTTTAGAGTCTGGAGTTTCTCTGGCGTAATCATATGGATATTTATGTTTCCATTTGTTGATTTGATCAAACCATGATGGTCTTGCCTCAACGGCTTTGACTAATGGTAAGAACTTCTTTAAGTTGGCAGTGACATCACCTTCAACGGCTTCAGTTGCTTGAACAACTTTATTTATGTTCTTTGGAGAGATTTCAAAATGTATGATACCACCTCTACCTTCTTCTGATGCTTTCTTTGCCTCTGGGGCGAATTTTGCTAAATTACCAGTAACTCTATCATCGAATCTGGCACCTAAAGCAATGATCAAATCAGCATTTTGCATAGCCAAGTTGGCAAAAGCAGAACCATGCATACCCAACATATCTAATGATTTTGGATCTTCTTGGTCAAATGCACCTAAAGCTTGAATGGTGGTGGTGACAGGTATTTGGGCTTTTTCAGCTAATTCTTTCAAAATGGCTGGACCGTCTACATGATTCAAGATACCGTTACCAACGTATAAGACAGGTTTTTTAGCTTTGTTCAATAAGTCCGCAGATCTTTTCAAAGCAGCTTGAGTGAATTCAAATGATGCGGCTTGAGTGATTTGACTCAAAGTGTTTGATGGTAAAGTAGTTTTGATTGGGATGGCTTGTCTTAAAATAGCAGCAGTAACATCCTTTGGTAAATCAACCAAGACTGGACCTGGTCTACCTGAAGTAGCAATCTCGAAGGCTTCGTTGATACGTCTTGGTAACTCGGCAACGTCTTTGACCATGACATTCCATTTGGTACAAGATCTAGAAATACCAACAACATCAGCTTCTTGGAAGGCATCAGTACCGATGGCACTGGTGGCCACTTGACCAGTGAAAACAACTAATGGGATACCATCAGCTAAAGCATCGGCCATTGGAGTGACGACGTTGGTCGCACCTGGACCAGAAGTGACTAAAACGACACCTGGCTTACCAGATGCTCTGGCGTAACCTTCGGCCATGTGACCAGCACCTTGTTCGTGTCTAGGAAGGACGAAGTTGAACTTCTCTGAGTTATAGATGGCGTCGTAGACAGGCAAGATAGCACCACCCGGGTAACCAAAGATGGTGTCGACGTTGTGTCTTTCCATCATCTCGTGGAAGATCTGACCACCGGTAAGACCAACGAAAGAGTCATCGAGTTCGACCTTGTTTTTCTTGCTGAGCTTTGAGACCTCTTTGCCACTTGGGTTGGACTGTGCGAAGGATGGAGCTGGTGTTTCTCTGGCGTGAGCTGGTGCAGCTGCGGATGAGTTGTGTCTGGTTAAACTAAGTGTGACTCTTCTGGCAGTTGATTTGAGGCCTGCGGAAGATCTGACGACCAATTGGGCAGAACGGCGACCAGACGTTGTCTTTATCGAGCTGGAGATCATCATTCTGTGTGTATTGCGTGCAAATTAGTGTACCACAAAACAAATATGAAATGTTTTCGATTTCTTTTCAATGATGACTTTGAAATGTCAAGGTTTGTGAAATTTTATGTGACTTTCTTTTTTTTTTGTCAGCGCTAATGTTTTTTCTTTTTTTTACTTTTTCCTGGCGATGATTCACATTTGCGCCGGTATCGGTATGTTGCGCAAACCAGATATCCGCGGCTGTGATTGGCCGGTTGAGGATTTGGACCAACCAAAGCGAGGCTCGATGTGTTTACTACGTTCCCCAGATTAGCTATTTAGCATGGCCATGTTCTGGTGATGTGATCTGTTAGGTAATTTGGGTGGTGTGGCCCCATCACCAGAGATCCTGAATTTGAGACGAAATGTATGGGGTATGTTTTGGCAGTGGTTACAGCCTTTCCCTTTCCTATTGTCCATGACATATGGGAATTCTTGCCTACAACTGGTATTGCTCATAATTGGCAATGTATCCGAAGTCTCCTCCTTGTGAGTCATACAATTAACCACTCGTGCGTCTATTAGATCAGACCTAAAAGATGAATCACAAAGATTTCTGATGCTTTTCTGGTTATTTTCCACTTTTCTTTACCCCAGATTTTTACTGTCACACAGACCGAGTCACCAAACTCCGTTTCCGGACGGCGGAGAGTAGAAGATGGCCTATTATTGAAATTTGACACAACGTGCAGAGTAAGACTACGATGGACAAGTTCTACTCTTTCATGTAATAATTATCTAGCTGATATCTATCTATTCATATCTTCTCATAAAACAACACATAAACATTACTGCTACTCATTCTATCATCATCTCTAAAATCTCCATTTGTCGAACCATGCTTCGTCTCTTTAACAACTTCATCATCAAAGTAATACCAGTTTGGTTTGTTTAGATCATGAACCAGGTTTTTATTAGCTATAGAGGTGTAATGTCCTGATTTCAACGTACCTGAGTGATTAACAACAGCAAACAATCTATATTTGACAGGTTTGTCATTGTGTGGGATTGTTAAGATCAATGGGTATGAAATAATCGAGTCATCCTTCTGTGAGGTATCATAGAATAAAAATCTGGATAAGTGGATGATCAAAGTTGGTGGTAATGTGACAAAGGTTAATGATTTAATTGTTGAGTTTCTTGATTTCTTACCTACTGATGACAGTGATTCATTAGAAGCCAATGGTGAAGCGTGATCAAATCTCTTGTCTTTTCTTGGAGCAGGACTTGATGAACGGCCTCTGAATTTGAATGTACTTTTTGTGAAATGCAATCTATGTTTTCTTGGTTCTTTTTCTGTAGAACTCACAAGCGATAACCCGTTTGAGTCCTTTTCTTTACCTTTGGCTGAACATTTTGGACAATCCCATGCATTATCACCAGATAGAATTTCATCATGCGTGAATAAATCAATGCAATCTTCCAACTCTATCTTTTTCAGTTTCTTACCACTCTTTGTGGTTTTAGGAATACCTAAACTCAACATATAAAAACTTGAGTAATTCGATGATTTAAACCCACAATTCATACATGTTAGACTATCTTGTAACTGACCTTGGAAATTCTGGGAAATTGGTGAGAATCCTTGTTTGACTAACACGTTATTAAACCATTTTTCATAATCATGACCTAAGTTGTTAGCAGCTCTGTCAAACTCAATCAACTCTGGATAATCATTGATGACTCTATTAGAATTTGATAATTCATCATGTAACCTATCCAACAAAAACATCAAAAACTCTTGAGTGTCCTGTTGTTCGAAAGGTATATTGAAATCTGGTCTTAATTGAACACAATTCTTGAGGAAACCAGAGGGAACAATTGAACAACCACCATTAAGATACATCTTTTCAAACAACTTTGCAACAGATGCAGATAGTCTAACACTTGGATCACTTGAGTTCCCATTGATATTTTTCTGAACCTTATCTGAGCTCTTATTGAAGAAATCTTCATTATAGTACTCCTGATACTTATAATCCAAGAACAAGTCTCTCAAGTTTCGAGACTCAAAAAGACATTGAATCATACTGTTGATATAACAAGTGTTTTTCATGTTGCGTAGCCCAGTAATTGACATTCTAACAAATGGATAGCTAGAGTCTTGAATAGTCGGGACTGCACGACTCTTTGTTCTAGGCACTACTGAGTAATGAGGTTGTAGCTGTTGTGGTGGACGACGATTGTGCTGGTTTTGGGAATGTAACTGGTTTGGGTATTGATGGTACTGTTGAATATGCTGCTGTTGGTATTGATAGTAAATATTTGGATCTGATGGAATGTTTGGTGTATGGCTTGAGATCGGTTGATAGTAATGGTTCACTGGATATGGATTCGAGTTGTATTGGCTTGTTGGGTATGTTGGTACTGGTTGTGCAGGTCTCTGATTTTGAATCGATGTTGAAGGTGATAACGGATAAGCTGGTGTAGCCGTTGGGGCTCTTCCGATAGGAACCAACGTTGCTTGAGAGGTGCTAGTATTCATTATTGTAATCTGTGATTTTGGTGAAGGTGAATTTCGTGACTGAACCATATCATTTCTATTAGGAAACATCTTGCTATAATCGAATGAGGGTGTCTTTGACTTGAGTTCTTGTGAGGTTGGTAATGGGGGTGGTGGTACTGATGGTACCTCAGGGATGTTAAACATTGGAACCCTAGTCTTAAACTTCAGTTCTTTATTATTCAGATGTGTCTTTGATATAAATTTCAACCATTTATCAAACCCTCCGCTTAGAGTCTTTGGGGTAACATTAATTTCTTCTAGTAAGTTGGAAAATTTAATAATATAATCATGCTTGTTCTGGAAAAATGTTGTGTTATCAGAATAAGAAATGACCAAGTCATATCTCTTCAAATTCTTGAACTTCTGAAAATCTTCGTGAGTTAAAAGTATCTTCAGTGAATCTTCGAATTCCTGATAATTCATACTATTCAGTACAATAGAAGGATCTAACTGAATAACATTATCATATGGAATATGATTTATGTCAAAAGCAGCTTTTGGTCTGATATCAAACACTAAGTAAGAAACATCACCTTGTAGCAAATTGTTGTAAATCGACTTTGAATCGATAGTCAAAACAGTTTCATCTTCATCATTTGCATAGACTGAGTGATACGAATCTTTTCTATGTGCAGTTTTGCTCTTGAAGTAATCCAAATCAGGTCTATCGTCCTCTTCCTCTTCATCAGATGGGAACTTTTCTTTGTTTTCGTATATGCTTGTGCTATACCTTGGTAATTTAATATGGTTGAACTCAGGAGACAATGAACCAGCATGTTGAAGATGAGGTGGCAGTGGAGGAGGGGATGTGGCAGGGAGTGGGGGATGATGATAGTCGTTCACTATTGGTGTGCTATCACTCACTGCACTGGTGGTATCGTCATCAATGTCAATACCACCTATATCTGCACTTGAACTATTATCATTAACAAGTTTCAAATGATCTTTGGGCTGCAGGGTCGGTGGAGACCACACTTCCTGCTCCATAATTGATGAGCTGGAGGACTCTGATGAACCGGAAATGACAGATGAGTTGGATGATAGCTCACCATTAGTGTGTATCTTTTCATCTTGTGACAGTATGAAGTCTGTTAGATCATGTTGCAAAGCGGAAGATGGAAGTGTCTGTGCTCTCTTCGGCTTTCTGCCTGTGTGTTCACCAGTTTGCTTCTTCTTCTTTTTCTTATCGTTCAAAAAACCGATGTAGTGAACCACCTGTAGCTTGACATTTGACATATTAGTCTCCCTCTCATACAGTTGTTTCAAAAAAAGGAAAATCTCGTAGTTCTTGTTCTTGATCTGGAACTGGATGGACGTGGGTATCACTAGGTATATGTAGAACAGTCCCACAATATAGAACTTCAAGCAGCGATTGTAGTTTCCCGAATTCAGACTCTCCGTGTACTGCTCGATGTTGTGCTGTGCAATATCGATAAGATCAATCATCTTACTCAGCTGCAAATCATTGAAGTTGTGTTTGATCTCGTCCTTGTACAGCTCCACAACAAGTCCCAGAAGCTCGTCGGAGTATTCCGGCGTGTAGTGGGCCTTGGGCACGATGTTGCTGGCCATTCGGTTCGGTGGGTTGGGCTGCGGTGCTGGTGTTCTGTTTTGTTGTCGAAGTGTCAAAATGGCTGTGGTTTTGTGAGAGTTTTTGTTTACGTTAAAAATAAATGCGATAAAAGTGGAAATATTCGCGATACATGAAATCTGCGCCCACATAGTTAAGAGTCCTGAATAATCAATCCCAACTTTTAAGGCAACTGAGAACCAATGTCCAACTACAGTCATTTTTAAAAGGTCGTAACAAAGTGTAAATCTATTAGTCGTTAAAATTTATGAATATTCCCTAATCTTTAAAACCTTCCCATTCACCTTCTTTCTTACTCTCAGCCGGTTGTTCCTCGGTATCAGCAGGAGCTTCTTCAGCATCTTGATATTCGGTTTCATCGGCTTCTTCTTCTTCTTCTTCTTTATCTTCTTCTTTAACTTCAGTCCTTATTTTCTTTCTTGGTCTTTCTTCATCTTCTGGAGGAGGAACGAACCATGGGATCTTACCTCTGTTGAAATCATTGATCACAAGTTTGGCAATACCTTGTTCATCTGGTTCACCACCCTTCAATAATCTACCATGCTTTCTGGCCAACAACTCAATGAATTCTGTGGCATTTGTCCAACCTTTGATTTCATAAGTTCTTTCCAAATGAGTTCTTTGACATCTCTTCAAGATACCCGGAATGTATTGTTCTGCATTTGTGACATGTTCAACTCTAACAACACCTCTGAATAAAATATCTTCTTCAGTATCTTTACTAGAAGGTGGCACAATACCTGGACAATCGATCAAGAAAATTCTCTTCATCAATGTGATATATTGCCAAACTTTGGTTTCACCAGGAATAGGAGCAACAGTACAAACCTTCTTCTTTCTCAAGGTGTTGATAATACTGGATTTACCCGCGTTTGGATAACCAATAAACCCAACTGAGATTTGTTTACGGTCTGAATGTAATGAGGAGAATTGACGCAGAAGTTGGATCAATGAACCTTTACCAAAAGAATTGGTAATTGAGGCATGGAATGCAATAGTTGGATGGAATTTGGATAAATGTTTGACCCAAGCAGCCTGATAATAATGTTAGTATAAACTTCTGTGAATTAATCACTCTTAAATCAGATGAGTTTCTCCTTGTAGTTCTTGTCGGCTGTGCAAATGAATGGAACTTCTCTATATAATCTATATATGTTAGAGTCTTTACTACGAACATCTTCAACGATTTGTGTTAAACACAATTCAGAGTTCAACTCATAAGACTTTCAATAAACCTGTAGATCTCACCAGAACGATAAGATCATAATCCAATTAGACCAAAACGGTCCATCAGATGCGGAATAAAGTTGTTCTTCCAAAGTTGTAACAGACAATCTTCGTGGGTAATGTTGATAGTTAAAACTATCCGAAATTCGCCTTGACTTAAATCTTTGGGTCAAAAGTTCCTAACACGAGCACAGTCAACTTCAATACACATTGGGAAAAAACCTATCATCATCAAAAATTGTTAGTAAATTCAAATTGTACTTACGGCAACCCAAGTTGGGACCAAATCACACTTGTTCAACACAAAGATCAAATGTTTGTGTGCAACTTCTTTCTTGATATATTGTTCGACAGATTCACATCTTGTTCCTAATGGATCTCTAGCATCTAAAACGTGAATCACAACATCTGAAGAATCAATAACTTTGTATAGCTCATTCCAGATACGTTTGGATTGACCTTTGTGGAAAATAGCTTCTTTAGCTTCAGCACTCCAACCATCAATATCAATATTTCCCATCAAACCTAATGTGGAATCTAATTCTTTCTTTTCTTCAAACTTGACTTCATCTTGTCCGGTCTGTTCAGCTAATTCTTCTAAACTTGAAACAGCGACTCTTGGTCTCTTTCTTTGAGATTTTGGACCAAACGTTTGATCATAAGTTTCAGTTTCCAAAATCTTTGCAGTTGGAGACTCTGTGTGATCTGTCTCATTCAATAGAGACATTGGTAATTTGTTTCTTCTCAGTAGCACTTGATAAGAATCTTGCTTTCTTTCACCTAAAGCTTCCCTGAAATGACTTAAGGCATCTTGTGAGATAACTCTTGTGTTACCAAACCAACGACGATTTGGATCAACTCTAGCAGTAGGAGCAGCAGTATCTTGTAAATATGCGGCCTTAATAATTTCACCAGCTTTGTTACGGGTAGCACGGCCCTGTTTATACATATTTAAATGCTGCACTTTCTTTGCATCTCTGTAGAAATTTTCACCCTTCACTCTCAAGTTACCATCTCTGACATCACCTTCACGGACACGACGTGTCTTTTCTTTTTTACCGGTACCCATTGTATTATAAGAATGTGCTGAAATGAAGGATAGATCTCACTGAATATGTAAATTCCTCCTTACTAAATATAATGTATAAAGGAAGAAAATTTTTCCTACAAAAAAAAATAGAAATTTCAAAGAAAATCTTTCCCTTTTTGTCACCGAGGGCCCATCGAATCACGTGTGAAACGTGATTTCGTCGGAAATATAAACCTTTAGGCCCTTGATTCTACTACAACTGTATCGAAACGTCATGACACATCTATTAAAACACTTTCGACAAGACGCTGTCTAAGTTCTTGTTATTTGATTCTTTGTGGCTCTCATGGCCTTCAGCTCTTGTGGTTTTGACTGATCTCTGTTCAAAATTTCTACGAATCTTATCATCCTTCTTACTTGGTTTGGTCTTTTGGATATTTTGAATCATCTTTGATTTCTCAATGTTAGCAATGAATGTCTTGTTCAATTTCTTTGCTTGAGAAATTTCCATCTGTAATTTGGATTGTCTTGTTTCATTCTCTTTAGAGATTTGAGCAGTTAGATCAGCCCATTTGAATCCTGATAAATATTTGACATTCATGATATCATCATGATAGAAGTTACCTTTCTTACCTCCCAATATATTACCGTTCATGGTTTCAGCACATAGCTTCGCATCTTTCTTCTTGATGAACTCAGCCCAGCCCTCTTCGTAGCACATCTTCTTATTACCGCCATTTTTGACACGCTGCTTGTGTTTCTTTGGGTCTTCTTGTTTGAGGAATAATCTATCAATTTCACCAAATCTTGAAAGGACCTGTCTCATTTTGGTTGGTTTCATGTATGGTGGAATCTTCGATAGGTAGACAACACCGGTCTTACCTTTTGGTTTCTTCGCTTTCTGTTTGAGTAGCTTAGATCTTCTAAATAATTCTTTGATGTTCTTGTCTTCTTCTGTTTCTGGCTTGAAACTCTTCTCTTTAAGTACATCTATCTCATTTTCCTCTTCTTCGTCCTCACTTTCACTCTCATTAGCAAACGCATCACCAAATGACTTCTTTACTGTTTTCGTACTTGTCTGTCTTTCTTCTTCTTGTTCGTCTTCAACATCAACATCACTCTCATCTGAGTTCAGAGTCTTGGATCCCCCGAAAAACTCTTCATCGCTTCCGAGTGAGTGAAATGTTTCTTCTTCCTCACTATCTTCAGTTTTTGTGAACTTGTCCATTGCGTAAATCTCAGTGTATAGCTTCTTTAAACATTGTCACAAAATGAAATCCAACCTATCAAATAATTTTTTTTCGATGAGGTGGTTATGTGGCACTTGACTTCTCGGCTAAATTAATTAATATATTATGCGATTTGATTTATCCGAAATGTAAACAGTGAAAAAAATCAGTACCTTAACTACTAGTTTTCAAGCATTTGAAGACATTGGACATTGCTCGCAAGAACAATAAAAATGGACAGTGACGAGCTCAGAGTAGCTCAAATATCACAACAGCTTCACTCCAACATAAGGACCCAACTATTGAACATTCAGTCAGGCAATTCCTCAAAAAACGTCGAGTCATTATTATCAGATCTCCATCAATTCCAACCGTGTCCCCAATTACTAGACCAACATTTGGACGAATATGTAGACATTCTACTGAAATCCTACTTTCATGGTATAGGTTCTGCTGATAGAGTACGCGTCTGCGAGGTGTTCTATACAATTGGCAAGATCATTGGAGTCAAGAGACTATTAGCATACATGAAAACTGAAATCGAATTGATACCTTTCATTCTATCCAGATTCAAGACTCGGGATCAAGGAGAGAAATTACATTGGCATGAAGAATACCTTTTGATATGCTGTTTGATTGTTTTGACCCTAATTCCGTTTGATTTGAATTCCTTTGGGTCTGATGTTGCCGGATCGATCTATGATGTTGGTGTTACGAAAATTAGTGAATTGAACTCAGGACCACTACAACCATTAGGTTCACGATTGATTGGGTCAGTTATTACGAGGTCTGACTGTAGCAGTTTAATGGATCGTTTCATTGAAGAGTTGATTGGTCGGTATGAGGAGTTTCCTGATGTTGTGAAGTGTGGATATTTACAGAGTTTGAATATCTCGTTACAGAAGGATGCTAATGAATTGAAACTGATTAATAAGTGTCAAAAAGCTTATGATTTTTTGAAAAAGATTCAAGATGAAGATACTAGTGATTCGAAGTTGGAGTATTTGCTCAAAATTTACTCTAAATTGACAAGGTATTTTGAAGAGTTGGATGATCTTGATACCATTGATGAAATCATCGAATTTTATGAAAAGAATTTTAGTAATAGGTCGACACAAATTAGGTCAGTCCTATCCAGAAATTTTACTAAACTGTTGACTAGGGTTGATGACTGTTTGGGAATTGATATAATGATTGATGTTCTTCACACAACCAGGGAACTTTTTGAAAAACAAACCATGGAAGTCATTGACGCTAATTTGTTACATACTGAGCTTCTAATCATTGCAGAATTACTATACAGGGACCTTGTGGATGGTGCTGGTGTCAAGGATATCAATAAGATCTTATCAAGAACATTATTTTTTCAACAGATTCAAATCACTTACATTTCAGGTGCAAATATCAGAGACGCTTCAAATTATATTATTTGGGCATTTGCCAGAACCTCACTGGATATCAGACCAGATATTTTCATGGAGATTTTTACTAATCTGTTATTATGTTGTTGTTTTGATAAGGAACTAATGATAAGGAGGTCATCAACTGCTGCACTTCAGGAACTCATTGGTAGACATGGTTCCAAGACATGGGACCTTGTGTATCCAGAAGACAAAGGGATTGTCAATTCCAGTAAAAATGTTGATCTTTTGCAGGTTTTGGATTTCATTGAGCTGGGTTCCATTGATAATTCATATTTGAAAATCCCGTTGAAAGTTCTCAAGGTCTTTCCAGGTTTGGTCTCAAGATTCATTGAATTCTTGAGTAACAATATTCTGGAGAATTTAGACAATGAATTGGTAAAGATGAGTGCTAAGGCCTTATTGGTCATTCTTGAGAGCAATACAAACGAAAACCAAGAAGACATTGAAAAACAGATATCTCTTTTCACTGAGAATCTTTCATCCAGGCCATACAATTCGTTCATTGGACTATCAGAGATCCTTCCATTATTTAAAGGTGATTCATCTTCCTATTGGACCCAAATCTGTAAAGTCTTCAACTATCAGAAACTTGACCATCATAAGAACTCACCATTCAGAATGGAATCTTACTTACAGATATCGTACACGCTGCTGAAAACAGACTCAAATTCTGCATTGTTGGACAAGGAGGTGTTCTTCGCTAACTTGTTTGATCTTATTAGAGTCGATACTGAATCAATATCACATTATTTGAAATTGATCTGTCCTTTGATGGAACTATCTGCTGATTACTTGTCGAAATGGTTACATTACATGAAGAATAATAATTCCAATACTTCATCCACAGTATCCTATTTGAAGAATTTTCCTTTGATAATTGGTGAGACAATTGAGCTATTGAATGAGGACAATAGGATCAATTCAGGATCAAAGACGCAAATCATTAACTCGATGTCTAGTTACTTACAGAGAGAAAATGATTCTTCTAATGAAATTTTGGTGAAGTTGATTAAGAAATTGGATGATTATTCTATTTCTGAACAAGGTGATGTTGGTAGTAAGATCAGAAATGCCGCTATCTTGTTGATTTCGGAGAATTTTGAAAAGTTTCAGAGTGATGAATTGAAAAAATTGATTGAGTTGAAGTTATTGAGATTAGCTGGTGAATCTATTGACTCATTACGATTCAAATCTATTGAATTGTTACTCAGATTCAAACCTGACTCAACCCTTCAGAAATCTGATTTTGAAACCAGAGACACTGAACACTATTTCAACAAGTTACTTGATTTTTTCAAAGAGAATTATATCCATGATAAAGACTCAAGTTTAGAGTTCTGGAAAGGATATATCTCTACAGGTGGTGCCATCAGATCAACCAATGAATTAATTGTTTCTAACCTCAGGGCATTCCTAAGATTTCATTCCTCATTATCTGAAGATCTACAAATTGCTATGTTGTTGAAATTCGCAGCTATTGTCAAACTCAATGACCAGGAATATAAAGAATCTGGTCAGACATGGAAGAATAAATTATCGAAGACAGTGCTCGTCGGATTACAATTCATTGCAAGAATCTTCCAATTGAATGTGAATATTCCTGAAGGATTCAACACACATGGATTTTATGTTAGGATTTACAACATTCATTTAAACACCACAAATTTGACCAAGATGTCTACTGCTATAAAGATATTTGGTCATTTATATCTTGTTAAACAGCATGAAGATTCACTGAAGAGACTATGCTGGTTATCTTGTAATCATACGTTGAGTAAAGTTCGTGTATTTGCAAGTGAGGAACTATTCACAGTTTATAAAGAATTGAATATTGGTGGTTCTAGATATGATAATGCATTAACGGTGTTGAGTGACGTGGACTGGAGTATCTCTGATAAGGCCGAGTTGAAGAAGAAACATGATCTGATTTATGTCTCTGTGTGATATCTTTCTAATGTTTTTGATTCTTTGATATCATGTTTGTTAAATTTTATACTGGTGAGGGATGGTATGACTGGTTTTGATGATGTTTGGATTTTGAAGTAGCTGTTGATCTCAGGATATGCTTGTTCTGGATTCACATTTGATAGAAGTTTTTTGAACGAATTCAGCTGTGTGAGTTGTCCCGATTCTTTCATGTGATTGTGCTTCTTAATCAATAAATAAATAATCTTATCACTTAATACATTGTTTTTCTGAAAGACTTGATCCAATACTTCAAACACGAAATCATCAGCATACGCTTCACAAACTCCTGGATTGCGAACTTCACTATTTGAATCAATTCCCTTCAATCCAAACTCGACAAAGAACTCTAAACTCTTTAAACTGATTAGATCCTTCCGTCTGGCATGGTTCCAGACTTCTAACACTCTTAACAAATGACTATCAAAATCACCTCTGGTTAATCCATGAATGAAAATTTCAAAGAGCTCCCTGTTGTGCAGTTGGTTAGGAAACTTCAAATATTGGTGAATCAACCCCGTCGCGTTCCCGATTTCAGAAACGGACCTCATTAGACAGCTAATAAGTAATCTCCTCACCGGTAGTTCAAACCCTTCTGATTCAATGATATCACTGTACTTTTCTAGCTGATTTGATATATCCACTCTTTGGATAGATAGTTTCAAATTTCTGGATAATGAGGAGGGATCTCTTGGTTTGAAATCTTTACGAGTAATAGACATGTCTATGATTTCTTGATTCAAACATTCTGTGACAAAGTGAAAATCTTTGTAACTTAAATCTGTGATGTTCTGAACCTTGATTATATGATTTAAAAGCTTGAGTGATTCATGGAGACCAAGGTCATTGAAAAAGAGTTGAATGATGAGTGAAGTATCTGTTTCATTCAGGTTTATGACTGAACTGTTCAATACTCTCAAGTACTCAGGAATCAGACCGTCTCTTGCAAGTAATACCAATAGTTGTTGCATTTCAGATTCTGATATTTTCAGCCCAGGTGCGAATTTCTCTGAGGTCAACAGCTTCAATATGTCCTTATTTGGTACTTCAATGACAGAATATAAAAAGGTATGGTAGTCTTCAGATGGGATCTTTTCATATAATGGAACTGCATTTGTCGATGTTGGATTCAAGTATTGATTCTCATAAATAACCAGTAATTCTCGTGCGAAGTCAACATCACTGACCAATATTGAATCTCTTATCATATCAACTAGGATCGGGTATAATAATTTCTGGAAAATCTTGAGGTTTTGAACCCCATTGTCAAACTCATTTAATTTGGAATTAGTGGCGTCAATGTATCTCATGAATTCTATTAAGTAGGTCATCTTCTGGTTATAATTCTCCAGCTTGTTTGTAGTTAAGAATGGTCTGAAGTTGATATTAAAGAATTCCCAGATGGCTATACTTCTTCCATGTTGTTCTTTCATTCGATCATAGTAATCAACAGATTCCAATTCATCTAATAACAGCTTGTAATTAATCATTGTTCTGAAGTCAGGATTTACAATGCTCAGAATCTCAGCAAGATATAACAGACTATCCAATTCTGGTAGATCACCATGGGTTTTGATATTGAACATCATTGTGTTGAGGACCACATCCGCAATACTAGTATCGAACCCCTCAATATTAGACTCAGTGATCTTCTTGGCTTTCAGGATGACTGCCTTCTCATCAATTGTGTTGAGGGTCAATGCATTGGTGAGGATTTTGGAGAACTGCTTCTTTGGATCTGGAGAAAGTTCATCGATGCCTGTGGAGATGTTGGACAATAGAAGCCTCCTGAGCTGTGTCGAGAAGCATCTGGGTAGCAGATTCCTTATTGTATTAGTTGTGAGTCTGTGCCTGGAGCATCGAAGTGACCGTATCATTGCACCGTTTGTAGAACAACAATGTCATGTTGTTGTCAAAGAAATGATATGAGGCCGGAAAATATCAACAATCGAGAAACAAACACAACCAACAGTGTACAGAACCGCCACAAAATGCTGCTTCGACGCACAATTCCGGGGATCCCACGCCGCAGCTTTGCCACCAAACCATACGAGGTCTTTGACCGGGCCCTCAAGCTCAAACAACGGCAACGCGCAGCACGGAATCCTGCGTCAGAAGAGGTCGAGTATCTTCGAGACGAAGTGGCACGCAAGACCATCGAGAGACTGTCGTTCGTCAAGAGAAGCTTTGGCAGGGTGCTGGACTTTGGGTCTGGCTCAGGGAACTTCGAGGACCAGCTGGTTTCAGGTGGGCATGAGGATGGCGAGATTGTGGGGGAGAAAGTCGGTGGTGCTGAGTTTGTGCTGGCTGACAGTTGTGAAGAGATGCTTTATCGCTGGAAGGATAAGCCATTCAACAAGGAATTGCAGGTGGAGAGAGTCGTTGTTGATGAGGAACTAGGCGGGAGAGGGGCCTTTGAACAGGAGTCGTTCGATGCTGTAATCTCAAACATGTCCCTGCACTGGGTAAACGACCTGCCCTCTGTTTTGGTG
This sequence comes from Komagataea pratensis, assembly GCA_003707865.2. Lineage (NCBI taxonomy): Eukaryota > Fungi > Ascomycota > Saccharomycetes > Phaffomycetales > Wickerhamomycetaceae > Komagataea > Komagataea pratensis. Next base: position 47,759 of record PPMA02000048.1, read on the forward strand.
GGGTTGAATCAGCTGCTGAAGAAAGACGGTCTGTTCATGGCAAGCATGATTTCCGAGGACTCGTTATATGAACTGAGAACATCATTGCAATTGGCAGAGTCCGAGAGAAGGGGAGGGATCTCGCCTCGTGTATCGCCGTTGGTCAAGTCGACTGATATCAGTGCATTGTTGAAGCAAAGCAAGTTCAATCTGGTCACCATCGATGTGGACGAGATCGTTGTTGACTATCCTGACCTGGTAACTATCCTCGCTGACTTGCAATTGATGGGAGAACAGAACTCCATTGCAAGAGCACCTGGTCCCTTGCACAAAGATCTATTGTTGGCAACACAGGCAATTTATAAGGCATTTCATGGAAACCCGGATGGTTCATTGCCATTGACCTTCAGAGTTTTGTTCATGATTGGCTGGAAAGAGAGTGAGAACCAACCAAAGCCATTGGATCGTGGTTCTGCTGAGTTTGATTTGAAGAATGTGTTAGGTTGATCTTGTAGGTGGTTTATTTATTCATGTTATTTATGTTTATGCTATTTTGTATGAGTGTAATTAGAACTTTAGTAAAGAGATGAAATCAGCCAACTGCGACATCAATTGAAGTCTGATACAAGAACGTACTGCAAAAAAAAAAGTAAAAAAGAATGAGCGGTACGGGAATCGAACCCATGCCTAGTGCTTGGAAGGCACTTATTCTACCATTGAACTAACCGCCCCGCGAATATGCAGGTAACCTATTTTTTTCAATCTTACCAGAACGTCATGCGTGGCCCTAACATCTCGGTAACCGATCCCCGGTTTTACCCACAAAACTGACACATTTCTGTTCTTGGGGTCTTTGTTGGCAACTTCCCCAGTTTGGATCAGACCAATGAAAATCGAGTATTGAGAGGATGATCTGAGCACAATTCCCAATCTGAAGGAGACCGGATTCGTACGAGACTATATAAACCGAATCATTTTTCTCTTCTTCTCTGTCTCTTTCTTTTTCTCTTCTCCACAAAACACCTCGCACCACATTATACAAATACAATGCCGGAGGAAATCAAACCACACACTACTTTGGACAACTACCCAAAGGATCACACCCATGGTGCTGAACCATACTTGACCCCTTTGTTCATCGACAACAAGTTCATCAAGTCTGAGGCTTCCGAATGGTATGACATTCATGATCCAGCAACTGGGGAGATCATCTCCAAAGTGCCTCAAACAACAGATTCTGAGTTGGAACAAGCCATTCAAACAGCTCATACCACTTTCAAATCATGGAAAAAAGTCTCTATTATGAGAAGACAAGCATTACTTTTCAAGTTTGTTGAATTGATCAAATTGAATCATGATCGTTTGGCTGCTGTGATTGTTGCGGAACAAGGTAAGACCTTTGAGGATGCAAAAGGGGATGTCTTGCGTGGTTTACAAGTCGCTGAGTATTCCACTGCTATCACTACTGAATTGCAGGGTGTCCATGTTGAAGTTGCCACTGATATGGAGACTTTGATGATTAGGGAGCCATTAGGTGTGGTTGCTGCCATTTGTCCTTTCAATTTCCCAGCTATGATCCCATTGTGGACAATCCCATTAGTTATTGCCACTGGTAACACTGCTGTCATAAAGCCATCAGAAAGAGACCCAGGTGCTTGTACTATCTTTGCTGAATTGTTGCATGAAGCTGGTGTTACACCAGGTGTCATTAACTTTGTCCATGGTAAGGTCCCAACAGTCAACAAATTGTTACATCATGAACACATCAGAGCCATTCAATTTGTTGGTTCTTCCAAGGCCGGTGATTACATTTATAAAACTGGTATTGCTAATGGTAAGAGGGTCCAAGCTAACTTAGCTGCTAAGAATCATGTTGTTGTTGTTCCTGATGCTAACAAACAACAATTCATCAATGCTACTGTTGGTGCCTTTGCAGGTGCTGCTGGTCAGAGATGTATGGCTGCTTCCGTTTTGGTGCTAGTTGGTGAGACCAAAGAATGGTTAGCTGATTTAGTTGAAGCCTCAAAGAAATTGACAACTGGTTCTGGTTACAACAAAGAATCTGATTTGGGTCCATTGATCTCCAAAGAGGCGTTAGCTAGAGCTAAAGATATCATTGGTAAGAGTACTGAACAAGGTGCTAAGATATTATTAGATGGCCGTGATGTCAAAGTCAAAGGCTTCGAAGATGGTTACTTTCTTGGTCCAACCATCTTAACTGATGTTAAAGCTGATAACATTGCCTATACTGAAGAGATCTTCGCACCGGTCTTATCTGTCATCACCGTTGATACCTTGGATGAAGCGATTGAAACAGTCAATGCAAATCCATACGGTAATGGTGTTGCATTGTTCACTACTTCTGGTATCTTAGCTAAAAAGTTCACTAAGGAGATTGAGCCTGGTCAAGTCGGTATTAATGTTCCAATTCCAGTTCCTTTACCATTTTTCTCATTCACTGGTAATAAGGGTTCTTTCAATGGTGATTTGAACTTTTATGGTAAGGCTGGCCTTTCCTTTTTGACCCAAGCAAAGACCATTACCAGTTTGTGGAAGACTAGTTTGGCTGATGAAGATAAAAAGGCTACAACAAGTATGCCAACTCATCAATAGGTAATTATGTAATATTAATAAAGCAACTTGCATGCCTTATATCAAGTAAGCTGCCGAACTGATTATCAGGTTTCAGAACAAGTATTCAGTATTCTTCGCAACACTTTTCAACCTTCTCTTTGATCAGAGCAAACCGATTTTTAAACTTCTGACCACGGCCCTCGTCAGCTTCTAAAAAGTGCTTCAATAGTACAGGTTTATGGTAATCTGTTTCTTGATCATCACTGTTTGGAGTTCACTGGAAGCTTCGTCTCCTATCAAAGTCGCCTCTTTGATTATCTCTGATAGCACCTTTCATGACTACACAAATATCAAGATCGGCAGTTCTACATTATACTTCCAAACTCACACTAGGACTGGATACATTATGTACTATGTAGTGGTCTCGATCATACCGAACACCCATTCAGTCATCTCATAAATGAATTCTTCACAGCCTCCCTCATCTCGTCATGAATGTCATCAGTGTATGTCTTATTGGATTTGTCATAGTCTTGAATGGTATGCATAGTCAATTCAACTCTTCTCTTCTTTCTGGTTTCTCTATTGGCTATTCTGTATAGTGCCAAACCATGGACATATGAGTTAAAGATCGCAACACTAAAGGTCACCAGTACCAAAATCAACGACAGCACATTCAAGATCCTCAAATATATTGTAACATTAACTGTACTTCGTAACACTTCATGATCTGGGTGGAAAACAACAGTTAGTGGTTCTTCAACTCTGAACAAAGCATCAGTACCTAGAATGTTGAATATTAACGCAACTAATTGAACAATTGCAGTAATAACATGAGCTCTATATGATGTATATGTTGGTACACCATGAACAATTCCTAACGGTAAAAATACAAATGAGACAATCACAGCATCGAGGGTGAAGAATCGAGCAAGTAGACACATTGATGGTCTGTTCTCAACTTTCTCTAGACTGAAAGTGCAAAATAGGAAGATGTATTCAAGGAATACACAGATTGAATGTGTTAGAAACAATCCAGCTATCAACTTTTCTGATACCAAGTTCTGTGTACTGACGATGACATTTGGTGCAACATCAACGACGTGTACTGGTTCAGGTCTTGTGCTCTGTAGGTCCTGCTCTGCTAGTATGACTCTTCTTTCCATGTCAGTTTCTTGAAAATCAGACTAATCAATAGGAAAAGGCATGAGGAGAAGTAAAAAGAATTAAAGCTTGTGGTAGATGAGAAATTGTGGGTTTTGTGAAAAATGTGTGAATAAATAATCCTACTTTTCTGGGACAACAGCACCAGTTGGGACTTCACAGTTTGTCAACCTTGAATAAAACCAACGTTCTGCTCTGCAAATTTGTGACTCTGATCTCTTCACGCCATCAGTGATCCAGACAGCCCATGATCCCATCGTGTTGGCCATCAGCACATCTGTGAATAATCTATCACCGACAACAGCAACATTATGCGGTCCTTCAACATCCGTATGCTTGTAAAAGTAGTCCATGATCTCGGAATGACAACCTGGTTTCTTAGTGGAGTGTCTAAGTACCTTGACACCTGTTCTCTCTTCCAACAATTCTGCCTGTTTGTGACCTGCATCATCGTTCGTACCAGCAGAGTTACTCACCACCAGCAACTTAGCACCGGGGTAATTCTCCTTCAGCTGAGCCCATTTCTTCTCGTAGGCTGGCCAAACCTTGTCGTCGTGTGCTTTGGCGAAACAGTTGTCCTTGTCGAGAACAATGGCTCTGATGTCAGCCTTTGGTGGCAGATGAGCTAAGCTATGTGTTGGAAATGCCAATGGGACGGGGATTTTGTCGAAAGAGGTGACGATCAAATGAGGAACACATAGCTGGGGTTGGTAGAGCAGCCTGAAGACGTTGAGCGTGGCACTGATGTTCATTCCGGACATGGCTGGCGACCTGATAAACGATATCACAAAAATGGAAAGAAGACGACGACTCACAAATTTTGGTTGGACTCTTTTTCACCGAAAAAATCATTATGGAAAATACGATTTCGTACTGACGAAACCAAACTCCACCGAATCAAGGCTGCAGAAATCATGACTTCGCGCGTCCAAGACAGAGCTGTGGGAAAGAAGAGCAAGTCCAGTGCCAAGCCAACCAAGGCTAATGGCTCATGGAAACCGGTGTTTGCAGGAAGCAGCAATACGGCACTCAATGGTGACGTCGACGACGATGACGACGATTTGTTCAATGAGAATAAGTACTGTGTTGTGTGTGCTGAGAAGTTGGTCTATGCGTCCAAGTCGCCCTGTAACCATACTACCTGTCACATTTGTTCCTTCAGACAGCGTGCATTATACGAGAAGAAGGCATGTTTGGTGTGCAGAACTGAAAATGAAGATTTGATAATTACTGAAGTGTTGGATGCAGATTATCAACAATTACAGAAGTCAGCTACGATACGCGACCTAAAGTATGCGGTGTCGTTTACATCTCAGAGATCACACGACAATACGTTAGCCATGTTGGATTTCAGCTGTGCGAAATGTCCATCTGTTGGTTCAGATATGAGTGAATTGACAGACCATTTGAAGTATGAACATGAAAGCTTCTTATGTTCCTTATGTGCCACCAACAAGAAGGCATTCCCGTATGAATTGAATGTTTATTCACAGAAACAACTACAGACACATTTGATAAGAGGTGATCAGAACGATGAGAACTTCAATGGTCATCCAATTTGTAAGTTCTGTAAAGGGAAGAGGTTTTATTCTACAGACGAGTTGAATTTGCATTATAGAAAGAATCATGAAGAATGTCATGTTTGTAAGGCATTAGATTCCCAAAATCCTCAATATTTCAAGAATTATGAATCATTAGAAGAACATTTCAAAACAGATCATTATATTTGTACTGTTCAAAGTTGTCTTGATAGAAAGTTTGTTGTTTTTGGCGATGAGTTGGACTTACGTGCTCATTTAGTGACTGAACATCCAACATTATACGGAAGTAACTTTGTTTATGGTTCCAATCCAAACAAATTACATTCACAATTATCTACTTTTCAAGCACCAAGAAAGAAAACACAAAGTTCAGAAGGTGAGAATTCTGATTCAATACAAACAAGACGTATGAGATTGGAAGAAAGAGCAAGACATTATGTTAATTATGACAATGCTAAGTTCAAGCAATTCAAGGAACTCAATTCCACTTATTCAAATGGTTATATTACGGCACAACAGTTGAAAGATTCATACGCACAATTATTCAGAACCAATTCGGCTGAAGAAGTCAATCTATTATTATTTGATTTAGCTGAGACATTAAACAAAAACACTGAAAGATATGTTGATTTGTCAACATTAGTCTCCAAACATAAACAAATCCTAGATCATACAAGTGATGAAATGTTCCCAGCACTACAAGGCTCATCTAGTTCTGTCAACCTTGGAGCTAGTTGGGTTAATACAGCAGGCAAATCCAAAAAGCAACAAAATAAGCAACTACATAATGATTTCCCACCATTACCAACCCCACCAAAGAAACAGACTACATTAGCATCTTCATCATCAGCATGGACAGCAAATGGAACAAGAGTTCCTGCAACCACGGTACTGAAGAAACCAGCACCAAAGGTCAGACCTGTCACAATTACCAACAAATCAGCAACACCTGTTCCAATTCCAAATTATCTTGAGGCAAAACCATCATCCTCATCAACATCAAAGAAACCAGCAGTTAAACTTAATGATAATCTTTTCCCTGCATTACCAACACAACCCAAGAAAGCCATCCCTAGAGTCAATCCAATTCCTCAAGGTAATGGACAATGGGATACTCCTTCCATCTTATCATCAGCAACGAGCTCTACCAATAGTTCAACAATGGATATGACATCGTTAGAAAATGCATTGTTTGATACAGCAGGATCTGCTTCAAATGGTGGTGCTAGAAAAGGTAAGAAACAAAAGAAACAAATCTTATTTCAAATGGGTGGAAGAGGGTAGCTGATGATGTTATTATTATGATTTAATCAATGATATAGAAATTAAATAGATTTATCAAATTTTTCAAAGTGATGCTCATTATCAGTCATGAACTTTAGATAGTAATTCAGGAAAACATGATGTAAAATTAAAAGTGTAGTTTTCATGATCAGAATACACGATATCCTTATATTACACCATAATTAATGTACGTCAGATACAACGCATCATGTTCACTAGACCATATTCAATAGTATTATAAGTGCGATTGAAAATGATCTAGATGCATCGATCACAGTTTTTGACTAGTAACGATGTTGACATAATAATAATTAAAACTTAATAATTAATATATATGTCTTTGAAGAGAGAGGATGGCTACATTCATAAATTTAATTCTTAACTCTATGATAATGTAAAAACAATACCGACGGTAACAACCCGACGGCTTATATAATCATTTGATGGTGAAGTGCGGCGATAGGCATCAACTATAATTAGCGGTTTGGGTAATTAGGTTGCGGAGTTGCAATGTTTTGTGGTGGCGGCCTAATTATCGTAGCAACTATACCCACTGTGTGTGCAGTTCCGACAACCGATGCGACACAAACTGAGAACAATGAAGGAGTGGTAGGGGCACAATGACACATGTATTCCTGCGAGAAGTTTCAATCATAACCTAATAATATATAATATACATAAAAAGTTAATAATCATACTATCAGATGGAATACCTTATTGATCCCGATTTTAGTTTAGCTACTACGTTACGCCTTGATCAAAAGAGCGCATTAAGTGTACAAATGGTAAAAAATCATGCAAGCCCAAAAGATCAATCATTATACGCCACAGAAGCCATTAGTTATAATGTCAATTTCAATGAGGTATTGAACTCAAAAGGAATCAAAATTGGGAAATCACCGGCGTTTGCCTCTCATATGAGCCTTGAGTATGATGATCTTGAACCAGTTCGACAAACAGCAACTTCACTAGCTCATGAAAGTTTGAACTTTTTCCAGTGTAATATGGGCCAATTTCTGAAGTTATTGACCAAAAGGCCAATCCTGAAATCAAACGAAGTTAATATAAAGCAACATAAACTCAATGATTTGTATCAGGTGCCTGATTTATATGATCATTTAAGAGACACGCTTGGTTCTGGTTTCATTGATTCAAAGATACTTTCAAATTACGCTAGCAATGTAATTACTATTCATTTTCTCAAGATTGATACACTCGAAGGGTTATACAACAATAGATGCTTATATTCATCTGAAGTGAAATCTCAATTTGAAGAGTTTGGAAGCTTTTTGGAATATGCGATTGAACAGACAATACCTGACTCTACCTTGAAGTACATGTACATGAAAGTTGAATATTTTAACAGACATCAGTTACAAGAAGTTGGTGGGAATGGAGCTAGACATATTGATCTTTTTAATACATTGATCTGGAGAGGTGAATTCTGGTGCCACTTTGGCCAATATGTGAGAAGACCAGGGTACCTGGGTCCTTTTTTTGCTACCATTAGTTGTTTCCCTTTCGACGAAATGAATAATTCATTGGGCTGAGTTGCTTCCACTCTTAAACATCAAATTAATTGAAGATATTTCAGAACAGTTGAAGGTCCTTTATGAGAAAGTGGGTATTGTTTTCAACGTCAAGACAAGATACTACGGTTATAAATGTACTTTGGATATCAGTGATTTTGTGTTGGCAAAGAATCCCCCAAAAATCATGTTTAGAGACTTGAATCATGCTAGGCTTGTGAACGAGGAAGAATCCAGAGACAGTCAACTTATTGCTTCTTTGGCCAAGAAAGATGCGAATGTGTTGATTAACATTCTCTCGAAACGAAACCATTAACCTCGTCTAATTGAGAGTCTGATATTGTTGTGTCATACCTTGTAACTTACTGTAAGTGTAGTGTTATACTAACAAAGTTCAACATCCTGACCCAGAAGAGTAACCCTTGGGAAAAATACGTGAAATGTTTATTAAGTGATTCTGACACCTTTGCCAGATCCAGTAGCAACGGCACCTTGGATCAAGATACCATCTGCCAATTTGTTGAAGTTATCAAATGTTGCAATTGAGGGAGTACCACTATCTAGTTTATACGGTAATATGTTCGTTATTCTTGATTCATTTGTTTGGACAATATCAATCAACTGTGCAGTAAATCTTCCACTTGCTTCAGGTAGGATTTTATATGTGTATAACTCACCGTGATCTGAACCACCAAATAATAAGATACTTGAATAGGAATCATCACCGTAACTCATGATTGAGAATTCTAAGCTTGTTAATTGTGAGCTTTGTCCATTTGTCGAGTAACCAATGATATTCTCATCGAAGATTATCGTCTTCTATCAATGATCACCAAATCACCATTTTGGTAAGCAATGGCAACGAATCCAATATTACTGTTGTTAATAGCAGTGTTTCTACCCTTGTCACCACTCAATAAACCACAAATAGGTAAAAACCCTTCTTTGATATCTGGTGCTCTTGAGTGTAGCTCAATCAAACCAGGAATATTCAATTTCAACTTTCCCATCATGGACTCTAAACTCTCACCTTTACTTTGATCAAATCTTCTATTGACCTCAAACTTGAATAATACAACATCACCATTGCCTAATCCAACTGTCAATTCTGCACTGTCACCAGCAAATGAAACATTCTCAACGGCGACGTGTTGATCTAATCCTAATGCATCAACAGCATCAACATCAACAACGGAAGAACCATCCCTGAGCTCCCTGTAGGCGCGTTCTCTCCGCCTAGACGTCCTCCGCATTAACGAACGACCATCTCTATCAAACTCTCTGATCAGATCCAGCACTTCTTGTTTGCTGTACTCGAACCCTAGTGCACGAATAGCGACTTTTAACTCATGATAGTCTAAATATGGCATTTGGCGCTACTGCTTTGTAGCCGAGCGGAGGAACCTCAAATATTTTCCGACCAAATAAACAAACCAAAGTCCCAACCAGACCCTTCCCACACCCGCTGAGAGCCGTATCGTGAACAGCCAAAGACAATGGAATCAGCCAGTAGTGCCTCAGAGTCGTCGCTCGCGGCCAGCAAGAAAAAGAAGCAGAGAATTATCCCGCCTGAGCGAAGAAAGAAGGTCGCTAAGGCTTGTGACAGTTGCAAAAGAAGAAAACAGAAGTGTAATGGACTCATGCCCTGTGAGCTCTGCATACTCAAGAGCTTCAAGTGTGAATACACAGCCATTGATAGACGTGTTCTCAAACCCTCGAAAAAGCAACTTGAAGAGAGACGTCGCAACAATCCAGGAAGTACTAGTGAGGGGGTCTCTCCACCAACGACACAATCAGTTGAAACCACTACAATCAGCACTGATCCATCAACAAATACTCCACATGGTTCAATATCAGAGTCCAGATCACTTTCACTAAGTCAACAACAACAACAACAAGAAACGCCTTCAATCAATTCTCGGTTTGTCTCACCTGCTAATCAACAACAACAACAGCAACATCAACAACCTGTTCAACATTTCGACATGAATTACGGCTCCAATCGTCAACAATCAGCATTCAACACAGATATGTCCTATCCTTTCCAAGCGCAGAGTCCACCGGTCCGGATGGGCTATAACCTCAACACGCAACAACATCCACAAATCCAGCAGCCCCAAAGAATTCCTTATCCATCACAATCTCAACCACAAACCCCAACAGTTCAAATGAATTATAATTCTTTACATAACGTGCATAGTCATCATGAATCATATGCACAGAATGCAGTTCTTCCAGGAACTAGTTCATCAACAACAACATCAATCAATCAATTACCTAATTCAAATCAACAGAACATCACTAATGTGCCCAAAGAACATTCCATCCAGACATCACTACAACCGTTGCTTTCATTCTCTGTGATTATTCATCCTCATGATGATAATGATGAATGTTACAATGAAGCAATTTCATCTGTGGAAGATGGTCAGAATTCAAGAATATTGTTTGATAATATGGGGAATTTGTGTTATTTTGGCGAGTGTTCACCGACTTCTTATTTATTACAAACAAGAAAATTATTTCAAAAAGTGTTGGGATCTAATGATTTTTCTCATGATCCACAAAAATCAACAATTGTTGAAGATGAAAACTTTGATACGAAGAGAGATTCTCCAACTATGTCATTATTGGACACATCACCAAACAAATTACCAGATAAACGTTATGCAGATTATTTACTAAAGACATATTTGAACAATTCAAACAATATTGTTTATATCATTGATGATGAAGAATTAAAATATCATCTTGACAGAGTTTATTCAAACCCTAATGATGTCTCATCAAGAGATTTATGTATTTTGAATTTGGTGTTTGGTATAAGTTCCATTTATGCAAGGGTTGAATTATCAAGAAACATTTTCCCATTTGCTAAAGAACAATTCATTGATCCTGATGTCTTTTATAAATCTGCTGCTTTGATTCTAATGGATGCAAGTGATGAGGGTAATATTTGGTTGGTTGAAGCTTATCTTTTGTCATTCTTCTACCTTCAGTTCATTGGCAGGAGAAACACAGCATGGATTAAGTTGGGATTGGCAATAAGGTTTTCTCAAGCTTTAGGTTTGAATAGAAAATATGTCAATGAATCATTCAAAGATCCATCTCATGTCTTACACAGAAGAAAAATTTTCAGAAGTTTGTTCATCATGGATAGATTATCATCAACTTATCTTGGTCGTTCAATGACTATATCTGAAGAAGATTGGGATGATATTGAATCTTTTGAAACAATTAACGATTTCCAACATAGATTATTAGATGTTTGTAAACTAAGTGGAAAAGTTTTATCAAATGTTTATTACAACCCATCAATTAGTCTAAAATTGGCATTGAAATTAGCCGTTGAATTGAAATCACAATCATTGGAAAATCCAATTAAACCATTAACTCCTGAAAATTATGCAAGACCTGTTGATCATAGATATTTCTTACCACATATCTGTCATTTGCATAGTATCATACTATTGTCAAGGCCATTTTTCCATTTTATTGTACTTCATAAATTAGGAATTGTTCAATATGATCAAAGTTCCAAAAATTATATCCATTTGAGAAATTTCTACCAGTCATGTGTTAAGTCTTCATTATTGATAATTAAGATTGTTGAATATGTTTATCATCAGAACATTCATCCTTTCAAACCATTGAGCTTAACATCATGTACATTTCATGCTGGCTTGATTATTGGGTTGGTGTTATTGGTTCAATCAAGAAATCTTGATGATGATGTCCTAAGTAATGATGAAGAGAAGAAAGTTTATAAAGACATTAAATCAATGATTTTAGATTCAATGCATTCAGCAATCAAGATGTTAAGATCATATGGTGAAATTGATAATGCTTCAAGAAAATATGCTGAAGTTCTACAGAAAATGATGGAAGTTTCAACACAACAAGAAACAAGCCCTGTAAATTCAACAAGTTCCATTGATTATGCAGAAAAACAATTCTCTCAACAGGGATTCAACCAGCAAAGTCACTCACCACATCTTCACAACAGTACTGGATTGACAGTCAACACAAACACATCTAATTCAGTCAATACTCGTGTCAATAACCAAGAAAATTATCAAAATATTCTGAAGTTTAAAGATTGGTTATATCCAAAGTTAGATTCTCAATCTAATTCAAGTTCTAATAATGAAGATTCATCAATGGATCATACACCAGAGAATGAATTAGATGAATCCACAAACCAAACCATCAACCATCAACATCAATTAATTCCAAACTCCAATGGTGAAAAGTCTAACGCTGCGCCACCATCACATAAGAAAGGTGAAGAATTCCTCAAGGATGTTGCAGATGTCAACCATTTAGATTCATCAAACGACCCAAGATTCCTTGATGATTTTTATTTCAACGTATTAGATGCAAATGGTATTGCAATCCCTACAAGAAATGGAATGGTTCAACAATCAAATTCTGCTGCTCCACCTAATCAAGGTCAATATCCAAAACCTCCACTTTATAAAAATGCTTCCAATGGTCAGAATCCACAAGTTCAATACCAGACACCATATGGATATCAATCAAACCAACAAGTTCCAAACCAACCACAGAATCAGTATCAATCTGTTAATAATTATGGATATGGCATGAATGAAGACCTACAATAGAGCATTCTTTTAATTTTTCAGATTCGTCTCACACATCGCAGATATTTGTATTTTCCAAGCTGTATAATAGACTTTCAACTGTATTATTACTTCAACGATCAAGATATTCGACCGGTTTAGGCAACTCTTTTGTAGTGGTGATATAGTTAACAAGTCACGTGCTTCAGACTCCAAAATTTCAAATCTCGGGTCTTCTCTGATTCTCACAAAAACTGATAAACTGGGGAAATCTTGCTGAACAATAAACAACACAAACGAACAGGAAAACAGACACGATAGAAAGCGTTAGAACATGTCAGAGGAGCCATCGCAGATAGCGCAAAGAGCACTGCCAGGAAGACAGAAAAGAGTGCAGAAAAAGGACCAACTGCTGCCCTTTGCGGACGCTCCTAACATTGGTAAGTCACAACTGATAAAGAATGATCCAACAGATCACTAACAATTCAACAGTCAGAGCACATCAGAAGGATTCGTACTTTGAGTCGATTCTGAGATCAAAGATCCAGGAAACCTTACAGTTGTTCACGGGACAGAGGTTCATTCATACACATCCTGAAGAATTAACAGTCTTTGCGAAAGCTTTATACTTATCATTAACCACATTGATTGGGTCAAGAACATTGGGTGAAGAGTACACTGATTTGATATATGTGAATAAGTCAGGGAGAAAGCTACCTAGTTTGAAATCTAAGTTGGGATTTTTTTTATCATACGCATTACTACCTTATTTGATATCGAAGTTCTTGAAGAAGAGGTTTGGAACTGATGATGAAGAAGAGATAGAGAAGGACAATAAGACGTGGATAGGAATGCTGAAACATTTATCATATACCAAGATTCTGGACTCATTGATGAATCTACATCTTGCTGTGTTTTACATAAATGGTTCCTATTACAATTTATCAAAGAGATTATTTGGATTAAAGTATGCTTTTGGCCATCAAGTTGCTTCAAATGAAACTGTTTCGAATGGTGGTTATGAATTTCTTGGTGGGTTGATCATTGTTCAGTTTTTGTTCAAGATATTAAGAAAATCCAATGAGGTACTAGCAAAGAGATCAGAAAAGGACAATAAAAGTACAAGAAGTTTGAAAGATGAAGGATCATTCAAGATTCAAGGGATCCCACACCATGATGACCCAAACTATTACCATCAAGACATAGATCTGTCAGATCCCAAACAACTGAGATATATCCCTGAGAACTCAAGAAAATGTATGTTATGCTTATCATACATGACGAACCCAGCTTGTTCACCATGCGGTCATGTCTTTTGTTGGAGTTGTATATCTGATTGGAGTCGTGAACATCCAGAGTGTCCACTATGTCGTCAGCATTTGATAGAACAGAGTTTGCTACCATTGAGATGAGAACTATTGCATGGTTCTTCTAGCGCCAGTTGAATAATTCCAACCAGGATGAGATAGTAGAAATAACACAGTAACAATTACATTCTTAACACTAGCGTAATGTAATTCAGAATGCCAACAATCTTACCATTTTCCTTAACTCCACCAGCATCTAATAATACTACTCGAAGAACTGCATGTTAATGGACGGACCTTAGAGATGTAAATAAACCATCCGTGATAGATTCTATTCGTCCGCAATCATGTAAAATCACGGAGAGACGATGTATTTGGTATTGGTTGTTTTCAGACAGGGGGAGTCTCTGTTCCTATACTCTTAGACTTAGATCACAGTTTAGAAGTTGGATGCTTTGCAGGGATTTTGATCCACCTCTTAGTCTGGCTTCCATGTATCCTGTCTCTACCAAATACCAACTAAAATACAACGATTACATCATAAGGCAGAACTTTAAACTGAGCCTTTTAAACTGGGCCGGTGTCCGGCACCGGGCCCAATCTCAACTTCCAAGTACCACAACCCAATGCCTACCGAAGAGTCTAGACTAACAAGAACCATGAACTTTGCAGTTTTGGACACAAATTACAATCACAAAAATATAGGCTGGCCCAGAATTTTACTGATGTAACGCAATAACCGTGTGATACCCCCAGCCAGCAAATTCCAAAGAGTAGTCAGCCCTTCACTTCAAATAGGCCCTAGTAGTTCGGAACATAAATTTCGTACATATACCTGCAACGTTTCTTTTCCAAAAAGAGCGAATGGGAGAGCAAGCGACTTCTTTCCCCAAGCTTTACCGGCCCTGGACATAAGAAGGTCGTAAATAGCGGACTATTTTTGACGCACAACTATATCATAATCAGGTGACAATAAAAAGTAACGTCCCGGATAAACTGGAGCATTATCTGATCAGAGATGGACATTATTTAGTCGCCTTACCTGAACGGAAAGTGAGCTGAAAAACTTTAACGTGTTACCCAAGTCTCAAGACCACCAATCAGATGGTGTCAAGGCAGCCGAATCCAAATTTGTGGGGCGTTTGGAGTTCGCAGTTCTTCTTCGATCATTCCCGGAAAAATTTAATCACCCAACGCATCCGGATTAAATTTTTGATTGGTGGAGATGCGGGTCGTGCATAATTTTCCGTGGACAAAGACGTATTAGGGTATTAGGCTCCAGAGTCCAGCCACCAATGCTGTTAATCCAGAGTCCACCTACAATATCTCGTGATACCACTACTGTAACATTTGCCATTCAATGTGTCTACTCTGCACTCCCCTGAATCATAATACCAGTCGAAAAAGGCGTAACCTTAAGGCTTAGACTCGTGGAGTCATCACTCGTCCCACTCAACATGAACATGGCCACTTGTGGAGGAACACGGAAAAACTGGGACGAGTAAAAAAATTCGTCGAGTAGGGAATTTTTTTCTGGTGGCCTTAGTATTTTGAAATTCTGCATCAGAGTGCATGAAATATGGAAGAGTTATTCCGCTTCTCGACAATTCGGATTACCATGAAGCTACAAAGATAGCTTTGAAGTTAACAACAAAGAGAGGGTATATGATATAGATTTATAAAGGTATACCCAAGTGGCTTTTTCCAAGTAAGAAGGTCCTTTTAGCACCCTTGTAGCCATTTTTTTGGGTATGCGGCATGGAAAAACTCAGAAGACTTCGTGCGCCTACCAATGCCGACATGAGAAAAAAAGAAAAGGCCGGTCAAAACATCAGCTGTCCCATGGGGTTTTGAAGCAGTCCCCAGGCTGGAGACCCTCGAGTGATCGACCCGGCAAAAACTATTTAAGAAACCTGGAATTCCAGTTTCTTGCGATTTCTTTACTTCTTTCTTTCTTTCCTCAGAACAACAAGTTCTAAGAACTATACTTATTACTACAAATGTCACATCAAGAACAAGAACAACAACAACCCGTTGTTGATTCAAACTTAACAAGCGGCGTCTTCACGCCAAACTCCAACGAGACTGAAGCTGAAAAGGTTGAGTCAGAAGGTGAAAATGCCATTGACATCCCTGCAAAACCAGCATCTGCCTATATCATGGTTTCCTGTCTTTGTGTTATGGTTGCCTTTGGTGGTTTCGTCTTTGGTTGGGATACTGGTACCATTTCAGGTTTCGTCCAAATGCCTCAATTTATCCAACATTTCGGTCAACTAAACTCTGAAGGTGAATACTACTTATCTACTGTCAGAACCGGTTTAATGGTTTCTATTTTCAACATTGGTTGTGCCTTCGGTGCTGTCTTCTTATCTAAAACTGGTGATGTCTACGGTCGTCGTATCGGTTTAATGATTATGATGGTTATTTACATCGTCGGTATTTTGATTCAAATCACTGCTATTAACAAATGGTATCAATACTTCATTGGTAGAATTATCTCTGGTTTAGCTGTTGGTGGTATTGGTGTTATTTCCCCATTATTCATTTCAGAATCTTCTCCAAAACATATCAGAGGTGCTTTAGTTTCTTCCTACCAATTGATGATTACCTTAGGTATCTTCTTAGGTTACTGTACTAATTATGGTACTAAGTCTTACAACAACACTGCTCAATGGAGAATTGGTTTAGGTTTATGTTTCTTCTGGGCTTTATTATTGATTGTCGCTATGGTCTTCATGCCAGAATCCCCAAGATTCTTGATCAAAAACAACAGATTAGATGATGCTAGAAAATCATTAGCTTATTCCAACAGAGTTTCTCCAGAGGAACCTGCTATTTTTGCTGAAGTTGAAGAAATCAACGCTGCTATCTTGAAAGAAGATGCTGCTGGTAAAGCCTCATGGAAGGAATTAGTCACTGGTAAACCAAAAATGTTCTTCAGAGTTGCATGTGGTATGTTAATCATGTCCTTACAACAATTGACTGGTAACAATTACTTCTTCTACTATGGTACCACCATTTTCAACGCTGTCGGTTTAAATGATCCTTTCCAAACTTCTATTGTTTTAGGTATTGTTAACTTTGCTTCCACTATCATTTCATTATACACTGTTAACAAATTAGGTGCCAGAAGATCATTATTAATTGGTTGTGTTGGTATGACTGTCTGTTTTGTTATTTTCGCATCATTAGGTGTCACCAAATTATATCCAAATGGTAAAGATATGCCATCTGACAAAGGTACTGGTAATGCAATGATTTTCTTTGCTTGTATCTATATCTTCTTCTTTGCTACCACCTGGGGTCCATGTTGTTTCGTTGCTATTTCAGAAATCTACCCAATTAGAATTAAATCAAAGGCTATGGGTTTAGCTACTGCTTCCAATTGGTTGTGGGGCTTCTTGATTTCCTTCTTCACTCCATTCATTACTAAAGCTATTAACTTCTACTATGGTTTTGTTTTCACTGGTTGTTTGATCTTTTCTTTCTTCTTCGTCTACTTCTGCATTCCACACACTAATGGTTTGACTTTAGAAGAAGTTGATGACATGTATTTGCAAGGTGTTAAAGCCTGGGAATCAAAATCTTATGTTCCAGAAAGACATTTCACTCAATCTGAAGCTTTCAACAAAGCCAAAGCTTCCCAATTAGAACATGCTCAATCAAATGATGGTTCTGAAGTTTAAGTTTAGCAACTTGCATTGACTCGTTTATTTTACGAAATGAATTTATGACACCCTGATTTTTCTAAAGGTTCATGTTATTACCTGTTTTCATATATTGTTATACATCATAGACTAATAAGTTTATTAATATCCTTATAAAACAAGCTGTAGTCGATTTCATTAATATCTTCAAAAGCTTCTGTACACTTGATCATAGAAATTTTGATCAATATGCTCTTTCAAGAAGTTCTTCCCAACACTTTCTGAGGTAGCGTCAACTTGTGACAACTGGAGATCACCAAAGAAGGAACTATCTTCTGCTAAGTTCAGCTGAGTGATTTCAGATCCAGCCAGGAAACTATTGGAACGACTGAATGATTTTCTCTTCTTCAAATTTTTAAAAGAGCCAATGTTCTTACTGTGTGCCAAATTGGAAGTCATCGAAATGTCAAAATCAGAGTTCTGGAAGTTTTCATCAGATGGAAATATGACTTCTTGTGATGTTTCTGCAACTTTGAATACATCATCGTAACCAGTGAAATACTTTTCAGCAGACTCAAATGTCTTGATCTTTGAATTCAAGCTTTCAATTTGCCTCTTTGCTTTCTCTAGTTCCTTTTTGCTCTTTGTATACTTCAGGGAGATCTCATTGTTCAACTCTAGCACACTGTGAATCAATTTGAAGTCCAATTGGAGCTTAACTTGTAACTTCTGCACTGTAAATTCGTGGTGTTCAATGAGACTCTTCCAATCTTCTATACCCACGCTGGTTTCACCCTTCAGTTTCGACTTGTAAAACTCAAGACTCTTTTGGAACTCTTCTTCATCTAAACCTTCAGATATCTGGCCAATGAGTAACTCAGTCTCTTTCATCAAAGCTTCAATACCTAACTGATTCTCAATCTTCGTCTTTTGCGCCAATGAAGGTGGCCTGTAATTAGGACTTTTTCTTCTGAGGGAGTTACTAATAGCTTCAAGTTCTTGAACCTTGGGGGTACCTGGCTCTTTACCTGAATAAAACAAATCAACAAACTCAAGCTGCTTTGGTTCTGCGACGTTGGTGGCTTCTCTCAGACTTCTGTGTGACTTTGTGGATGATGGCCTCAATGTATTGTTTTTACTGGAACCTGCCTTAAATTTGTTCTTTGGTGATGAATCCCCAGCATTTCCTCTGGAAGTGTGCTGTCTGAATGAAATGGTTGGCTGCGCATAACCTGGTAATCTTGGGTCATGCATGACACTTCGTTCTTTGTCTAACGTCTGGCTGGACGATCTGTCATTTGTGGTGGAATTTCTGCCCATAATGGTGATATTCAAAAGATCTGAAATCCTTACAAATGCAAGTGAGACTGTAATCACATCTTGATGTGTTTCTGGGAAGCATTTTCAAGAATTGTGGTATTTCTTCGTTTTGTGTCAAAGTTTTGAGATCCCTCATAATCAGCATTAAATAATCACCCCTCATGGGAATCGAACCACGCTTCTACAGAGTTTGACATTTCTGGTACGCGCACGCAACCTTATATTTTTTCTTTTTTTTCCGACTCATCGTCACGATTACAACTCTTTGTCAAGTCACTACTACTTTCACACTACGGCTATAGACGTTGAATGTTCAGGAGATCATTGTCCATATTATCAAGATCTCTGTTCCCCGTACACACTCATAGAATTTTCCCAAACTCCGCATCCAGTCTGACTAGAATAGTGCCAACCAGAAAAATGTCTACTTCAGTCATCGCTTCATCATTAGAAAAATTATCAATCAAAGAACCAAAGGTTCTTGAAGGTTCCTTCCCAAACCACAACACCGTTGATGTCTTACGTAACTACATCACTGAAGAATTGGCTAAAATCTCAGGCGTTGAACCATCTTTGGTCTTCCCAGCTTTAGAATGGACTAACACTTTAGATCGTGGTGATTTATTAATCCCAATTCCAAGATTAAGAATCAAAGGTGCCAAACCACAAGAATTGGCTGTCGAATGGGCTGAAAAATTCCCTCTAGGTGACTACCTTGCTAAAGTTGAAGCCAATGGTCCATTTATTCAATTTTTTTTCTCACCAAAGTTCTTATTCAACATTGTTGTTGGTGATGTCTTGACCAGAAAGACTGAATATGGTTCTTCTCCAATTGGTGAAAACAAGAAAATTATTGTTGAATTCTCTTCTCCAAATATTGCTAAACCTTTCCATGCTGGTCATTTACGTTCTACTATCATCGGTGGTTTCTTGTCCAACTTATATGAAAAATTGGGTTGGGATGTTACCAGAATTAACTACTTAGGTGATTGGGGGAAACAATTCGGTGTATTGGCTGTTGGTTTTGATAGATATGGTTCTGAAGAAGCTTTAACTGCCGACCCAATTAACCATTTGTTCGAAGTTTACGTTAAAGTCAACCAAGATATTGAAAAAGAAGGTGATTCATTACCAGAAGAAGAGTCTACTAACGGTTTAGCTCGTGCTTATTTCAAGAGAATGGAAGATGGTGATGAAGAAGCTTTAAAGATTTGGAAAAGATTCAGAGACTTATCCATTCAAAAGTATATCAAGACCTACAAGAGATTGAACATTCAATTTGATGTCTACTCAGGTGAATCTCAAGTTTCTCAAGACTCAATGCAAAATGCTTTGAAAACCTTCAAAGAAAAAGATTTGACCCATGAAGATAGAGGTGCTGTCTTAATCGACTTCAAGAAATTTAACAAGAAATTAGGTAAATGTATTGTTCAAAAGTCAGATGGTACCACTTTATACTTAACCAGAGATGTTGGTGAAGCCATCCAACGTTATGAAAAGTACCATTTCGAAAAAATGATTTACGTTATTGCATCACAACAAGATTTGCACACTGCTCAATTCTTTGAAATCTTGAAACAAATGGGCTATGACTGGTCATCAAAATTACAGCATGTCAACTTCGGTATGGTTCAAGGTATGTCTACCAGAAGGGGTACTGTTGTTTTCTTAGATACTATTTTAGAAGAAACTAAAGAAAAAATGCATGAAGTTATGAAGAAAAACGAAGCCAAATATGCACAAATTGAAAACCCAGAAGAAGTTGCTGATTTAGTTGGTATCTCAGCTGTTATGATCCAAGATATGCAATCTAAACGTATCAACAACTATGAATTCAAATGGGAACGTATGTTATCTTTTGAAGGTGATACTGGTCCATACTTACAATATGCTCATTCACGTTTAAGATCTGTTGAGAGAAACTCACAAGTTGATTTAGCTAAATTAAAAGATGCTGATTACTCATTATTAGTTGAACCACAAGCTGAATTATTGGTCCGTTTATTATCTCAATATCCAGATGTCTTAAGAAATGCTTCAAAGACTCATGAGCCATCAACTGTTGTGACTTACCTATTCAAATTGACTCACCAAGTCTCATCATGTTATGATGTCTTATGGGTCGCTGGTCAAACTGAAGAATTGGCTCTTGCTAGATTAGCTTTATACTCTGCTGCTAGACAAGTGTTGTACAACGGTATGACCTTATTAGGTTTGACTCCTGTTGATAGAATGTAAGAGCATTCAGCATTATTTAGTGTATTGTATTTTATTATAGTTGGATTTATGTTTACTTGAATAAGCTTATAGTGTAGCTCTCGATAAAGCACACCCTTAAATCGGTGTATAGACACAATACAATAATATGGACCACTATCTAATAACTGGCAAAACCAATACACCCACCCTTCCCTTTTATTGGAACCAAACTCCAGTAAATTAACTAAACAAAGTAAATCAAATAAATAGAGTAAATCAAACTAATGTTTTTTTCTAAGAACAAAGATGATCCAATCAAGAACAATAAGCTTGAACAACCGATACTGGTTACATCGAAGGCTGAAATAGTCTCAACAGTAGTAGTAGTAGTAGTAGTAGTAGTGGTACTTAGGGATGTAATGTAAGTTCATAACCAGAAGAAGAGCTTGAACTTTCCACAGATGAATGAGATACAATCCGAACCAGCTT
Organism: Komagataea pratensis; assembly: GCA_003707865.2. NCBI lineage: Eukaryota > Fungi > Ascomycota > Saccharomycetes > Phaffomycetales > Wickerhamomycetaceae > Komagataea > Komagataea pratensis. The sequence goes on from PPMA02000048.1 coordinate 69,375, forward strand.
TTGTTCTCCCTGACACCATCGAAATACGAGCCTCCCACGAATTAGAATTTGGTCTGGAAGGAAGTACTCGTCAGGGATTTGTGAAACTTCAAACTTTAGCTCCAATGAATGCTGATAGTGACTGTGACTGAATTTTATCGTACGGAGTTTGTTTGACTTTTTTGCGACCCAAAATCGTGAGTTTGGAATTTATCAGATGACATACAGTTGGAGCACTTGAGGAGACATCTTAGGGTTTTGAGCTAGTGTAGTTTTCATAAAGCTGGATACCCTCAAGTCTTCAGGTATTTGTACACTATTTGAGTGAGATCGAGGACGATCCTGTTCGATTGTTTGTCGTATATGTATTTTTTTCTTCTAGTAATGAGGATCTTTTTGCACCAAAATCAGTGAACCGATTTCCTGGAAAATTGAAATGTGAAAAAGCACCAAAAACATATAGACACTACTACTATTTGATTAGATATATCGATTGATATTGAGCATGAAATAGGTATGAGATAACCATATCAGAGGAATAGGGCCCCATTGGCGGGGAATTTGGCAAAATTCGGAATTTTTTGAAGAGTTGGTATATTGTTTCCAAAGAAGTAATCGTTAACATCGGTTACAGTGGCCGAGTGGTTAAGGCGATGCCCTGCTATTATAAGTAGCTGTTAGGCATTGAGTTTTACTTGCGCAGGTTCGAATCCTGTCTGTGACGCCATTTTTTTTTCTAAATTGGATTCTAGCTACCCAGATAGGCATAGCTTTTTTAACTGTTAGTGATTATTTGTTACACTACAAAACCGTTGAAATATCGATCACTCTTTTTACTACTCTTAGATATGCAACCTTTGGTTTGTTTTAGTGACACCGATAGTGAAAGGAGTGCCCGAACCAAAAATAAAAATTTAAAAAAAGTCTATGAGATGAGATGTAGTTTAGCTATCTTCGTTTCTAACTTGGATTCACAGAAGAATACAGAATCAAGATGGGTAAAGCTAAGAAGACAAGAAAGTTCTCCGTTGCAAAGCGTATGATAACAAACAAAGACATGTATGTGATCCTTTTCTTGTTTTGTCCCAGGAAATAAATGATTACTAACATCTCAATGAGTGAAAAGAAGAAAGATATCAAGAAAGCAGCTCAAAAGGATGATCCAGAATTAACAAGATCTGTGTATGTATGAATATGACATTTCGATCTCTACTGCTGCTCACATACTAACTCTTAACCACAGCCCACAAGTTTCAAGTGCACTTTTCTTCCAATACAACGAAGCCATCAAACCACCATATCAGATATTAATAGATACCAATTTCATAAATTTCTCCATCCAAAAGAAGATAGATATAGTGAGAGGTATGATGGATGCCCTATATGCTAAATGTATCCCGTTAATCACAGACTGCGTCATTGCTGAATTGGAAAAATTAGGACCAAAATATAGAATTGCATTAAAATTGGCAAAAGATCCAAGAATCAAAAGATTGAATTGTACACATAAGGGAACATATGCGGATGACTGTCTGGTTAACAGAGTCATGCAACATAAGTGTTATATCGTGGCCAGTAATGATGCGGATTTGAAACGTCGTATTAGAAAAGTTCCAGGTATTCCTTTGATGAGTGTGGGTAGTCATTCTTATGTTATTGAGAGATTACCAGATGTGTTTTAAATCATTGACAAGGTGTCTGTTTCATTTGTGTATATTAGAGAAATAATATTTTGTTATCATATTGCTTTGAAGTCCGTAGTTCAAACTTGAATGAAGGATCAACGAAATTGGATGTGGGGATATTACGAAATTTAGTAGATCATCAATGTCGTTAGATAAACAGGAGTTAGACGCTTGAATTCTTCTCTTCTGATGGTTCAGAAAGTGCTTTGGCCTTGTCACTCTCGTCGGAGTCTTTCGTATCGAGGTCGATCAATTCAGCTTCTTCTTGATTAATGTCAGAATCACCATAATCATAATCCATATTTTCATCACTATCTGTCTCACCACCACTGCTGCTACTCAAAATCAATTCTAAGCTCTTTGCCACTTCCTCTTTATCTTTAGCAATGAAATCTAATACAGATTGTGGGATGTTAGCCTCAACTTCTTCTAAAAATCTAGATTGTCTGACGAAAACCAACACAACTGAAGACTTAAAATAACGACCAGTTGTTGCATAAATAACGCTTTTCAAATCATTAAATTTAGTCTTTGAGACTCTAAAGTCATCCATCTCTTCAGGCCTATAAGTGATAATGGACCATTCCATAGAATAAGTATCATCCATCAAAGATTTATTCTTTTTCAGATATGCAAATTCAGCAGGACTTATTATGACACCAGTCAATAGATAAGGTTCCAGTTCTATTGGTGAGTTGTCCAGTAGGTACTGAATGTTATACGGACTTATATCCTTCTTTAGTTCTAGTAATTCTGTTTGTTTCTCAATTAACTCCTCTTTCTTCCTAATAACTTTCACTTCAATATCTCTCAAATCTTGTAATGCATCTTTGATTTTTGTATCTTCTTCCTTATTTTCTTCTAGCTCATGAGAAAGGAATTCAATGGAATGACTTAATGATATTAGAGTCTGCTTACCCATATGGACTCTAATCTTCAGTAAGTCATTTGCTATTTCTCTTCTTTCCTTATCAATTTCTTCTCTTCTCAAATTCACCTCATTGATTAAGTTTTTGAATGGTGTGGTATAAATTTGTGGATAGAATTCCTCTATGATCTGAAGACTGTTTGGGCTGTAATCTTCCTCGTAAGTGGGTTCGAGCGTAAATGTGACGGTATCAGCCAATGAAGATATGGATTGATCAGTATCAAACTCATCATGCCATAGAACGGAATGAAGCGTACGGTAAAGATCCTTCTTAATATCATCAGCTTGAATGTTGAAAACAGAGAAAGGACGACTTTCGCCAGATTTCAAATCAGTTGCAACATTCTGGAAGTAACTGCTTGGTGATTTCACACCGACTTGCTGTAGTTGATCAATCAATGAGCCTGCAAGAACTTCATATGCTTCACGTAAACTTTCAACCTCTTGAAACTTCTGTTTGGCTTCCTCAGGGAACGACCTAATGAAATTCAGAACGGATGTGAATGATCTCTTAGAATCACCTTCCAAAAATGCAAATAAACGCTGCACTTCCAACAAGAATCTCAGATCATGAACTTCGTTATCTTGTTTCACTTCAGCTGTACCTTCTGGAATACTAATTGGATCTCCTCTGAACCAACGAGGGTGATATCCCAACGTATCAAATTCATGTTGGAAAATATCTCTACGTAAGGCAGGAACCTGATGAAGAATAGTCAAGATTGGATTCAAATAACTTTCAAGCATCCCGTTCTTAACAGGCATAAGCACTGCTGACTCATGATCACCTCTTTCATACCTGTAAACGTTATCATAAACGGAAGTGTACTCCTGTGAAATATTATTATCTGCCAAATTCTCCTGATTTTCATCAATCTCATCAGAGTCAGAGTCATTGATTTCGAAAGGAACGTTATACGATCCTAGGGAGTTGTCAATATCTTCAATGTGGTGAGATGCATAGCTCATGTCCAGTGGTCTTGCAGGGACGGGCGGTGGTGCCGATGGTGGGGCACTGTTATCTGCCTGAAAAGCCATGGAGAATACATCTTCTGAGATTGGTGCAATTGGGGCATAACCTGCGGAGACTTGATTCTGGACAACAACTTCCTTTGAAGGAGCTGGCTCTTCTGGTCCTTGGAATATGTAATTCAGTGCCATTTCGACATTCCCTCCAGAGTACTGTAAGTAGTGTTAGTATCTGTATAATGGTGTATGTGGCAAGGCAAAATGGAACACTTACTTCGAGTGCCTTGGTGGCCTCTTCTTTGCTGAAGCCCATTTCGGCAATCTGCCTGATCGAATCCTCGTTCACAGTCATTTTTGAGGAAGAAATGGACTATCTTTGGGCTTAATTGAAGCTGTATCAGACAATCTTTGGTGGGGAATCAACACAAAATCGGCTCTGTTAATGTTTATTTGACAAAATTTAGACAAAATATCACGTGAAAATAAGGTCAACTTCACGTGGTTTCCTTTTTCAAAGTCACGTGCTGACGCGAAGATTTTTGCTTACGAATTTCAATAAATCTTCAACTACGCGTCTGCCTTTATAGAGGTTTCGTCTATCCACTGTTTTATTGGTTGTTATACCTTACAAGCATCAACAGCACGCGCAATGAGCTCACAAAAGAGAGCCACGACGCCCATTGGTGTTGAAACTGCGGCCAAAAAGCCAAAGATCACAGAAATCACTATTAATGATGTCCCAGAAGGCACTATTGAATCATTACACAAAGAAGCTCATTCAGAGCCAGTGTCATTACAGAAAGTCACTGAAGAACCACATTTGCATCACTCTCAAATATATAAACCAAAAGGATCAAAAGCTGAAGTAGAGCCATCCAAGTTCGAGCAGGAATTGCTTTCCATGAATGATGAGATTTTAACTAGGAACAAAGTTGCTGAAGATCAGGTTTGGGAAAGACCAACATTACCAGGTGATTTTGATCCAAAAACACATGATCTTTCGTTCCAACAATTAGATGCTGAAGAATCAGTAACGGATGGGTCATCTGCAATTAGATTCTTTGGTGTTACGGAAGAAGGTTACTCTGTTCATTGTAACGTTACTGGATTCTTACATTACTTTTATGCCCCAGCTCCATCCAATTTCAGAAAAGAGCATGTTAACGAGTTCTTGGCCTACTTGAGAAGTATATTTGGTGGAGTTCACTCTATCGAGTTAGTTCACAAAGAGTCCATATGGGGTTATAATGGCGGTCAGAAGGTTGTCTTCTTGAAAATAACTGGTGCCAATGCCAAAGATATACCCAAGATCAGAAGTGGGTTTGAGAAAGGTCAAGTCACATGGCAAGGAATGTTCAATGCTGGTGGTGATGGTACTATGACTTATGATAACATTTCATATCTGCTAAGAATGATGATTGATTGTAAGATCACTGGTATGTGTTGGATTACATTACCAAAGAGTGCCTACAAACTGATTAACTCCAAAAGTGAGATTTCCACATGTCAATTGGAAGTGACCATTGACTACAAAGACGTGATCTCACATGCCCCTGAAGGTGAATGGTTAAAGAATGCTCCATTACGTATCCTATCCTTTGATATTGAATGTGCTGGTAGAAAAGGTATCTTTCCGGAAGCTGAACATGATCAGGTTATTCAAATTGCCAATGTTGTTTCAAGATCTGGTGAAAGTAGACCATTCGTTCGTAATGTGTTCACAGTCAATACTTGTTCCCCAATCACTGGGTCTGAAATATTTGAACATGAAGATGAAAGAGATATGCTCAGAGCTTGGAAAGGTTTTATCCTTAATGTTGATCCTGATGTTATGATTGGTTATAACACCACCAATTTTGATTTCCCATATTTATTAGATCGAGCAAAGGCTTTGAAAGTTGAGGATTTCCCATATTTTGGTAGACTGAAGAATGTTAAACAAGAAGCTAAAGATTCTGTGTTCAGCTCAAAAGCTTATGGTACTAGAGAATCTAAACTTATCAATATTGATGGTAGAATGCAATTGGATTTATTACAATTCATCCAGAGAGAATATAAATTGAGATCATACACATTGAATTCTGTGTCCGCTCATTTCCTGAATGAACAGAAAGAAGAAGTGCAGCATTCCATTATTACAGATTTACAAAATGGTAACAGTGAAACAAGAAGAAGGTTAGCTGTTTATTGTTTAAAAGATGCTTATTTACCATTGCGTCTATTAGAAAAATTGATGTGTCTCGTTAATTACACAGAAATGGCAAGAGTTACAGGTGTTCCATTTTCATTCTTGCTGACAAGAGGTCAACAAATCAAAGTCATTTCTCAATTATACCGTAAATGTTTGGAAGAGGACATTGTGGTTCCTAACTTACAACAAAATGGTAGTTCTGATGTCCAGTATGAAGGTGCTACTGTTATTGAACCTGAAAGGGGTTACTATGATGTTCCTATTGCAACATTAGATTTCAGTTCTTTGTATCCAAGTATTATGATGGCACATAACTTATGTTATACGACATTGTTGAACAAGAACACTATCAATAGATTGAGTTTGAAGAAAGATGAAGATTATACCCAATCGCCTTCGGGGGAATGTTTTGTGAAAGCAGAAAAGCGAAGAGGTCTACTACCAATCATTTTAGAAGAATTGTTATCCGCAAGAAAGAAAGCTAAAACTGATTTGAAGAAAGAAACAGATCCTTTCAAGAAGGGTGTTTTGAATGGTAGACAATTGGCGTTGAAGATTTCTGCAAATTCAGTTTATGGTTTCACTGGTGCCACCATTGGTAAATTACCATGTTTAGCTATTTCTTCATCAGTTACTGCATTTGGTAGAGAAATGATTGAAAAGACCAAACAAGAAGTTCAAGAGAAATATTCAATCAAGAATGGTTTCCAATATGATGCACAAGTTATTTATGGTGATACGGATTCTGTTATGGTCAAATTTGGATCTGATGATTTGGAGAAATGTATGGAAATGGGTAAAGAAGCTGCTGATTATGTTTCAACAAAGTTCAAGAATCCAATCAAATTAGAGTTCGAAAAAGTCTATTTCCCATATTTATTGATCAACAAGAAGAGATATGCAGGTCTTTATTGGACTAATCCAAACAATTTTGATAAGATGGATACCAAAGGTATTGAAACAGTTAGAAGAGATAACTGTAGGTTAGTTTCAAATGTTATCACCAAAGTTTTAGAGTTGATTTTGGAAAAGAGAGATGTCGAAAGTGCTGAAAAGTTCGTTAAACAAACAATTGCTGATTTATTACAGAATAGAATTGATATGCAACAATTAGTTATCACAAAGGCCTTATCAAGATCAGATTATGCTAACAAACAACCACATGTTGAATTGGCTGAAAGAATGAGAAAGAGAGACGCTGGTTCTGCTCCAACTACAGGTGATCGTGTTGCTTATGTTATTATCAAGACAGCAGGTAATAAATCATATGAGAAATCTGAAGATCCACTTTATGTTTTAGAACATTCATTACCTATTGATTTCAAGTACTACTTGGAGAATCAATTAGCGAATCCGTTAACCAGAATTTTTGAACCTATCTTAGGTGAAAAGAGAGCAAAGGAATTATTAACCGGTGCCCATACAAGAACAGTCACTGTTACTTCTGGTGCAGGTTCGATGGGTGGTCTAATGAGATTTGTGAAGAAAGTTGAAACCTGTAAAGGTTGTAAGAATCCATTGCTAAAGAACAACAAAGGTGCTTTATGTGATAATTGTAAACCTAAAGCAGGCCAATTATACAGTGAAGCATTAGCTGCTATGAGTGCATTAGAAGTCAAATTTTCAAGATTATGGACCCAATGTCAAAGATGTCAAGGTTCTTTGCATCAAGATGTCCTATGTTCCAATAAGGATTGTCCTATTTTCTATATGAGAAAGAAGGCACAGAAGGATGTCATTCATCAGTCTAATGAACTGAGCAAATGGAATGAAACATTATGGTGAGTTGAATAGAGTCTTTTAATGCATAGTCTTTTATTTATTAGAGAAGTGCGTAGTTTGAGCCGTTGATCCATATCAAATGAATGGGGCTTGAGAAATAGCAACAGGAACTAACAGGTAATGATTCATGAATACGGTGGTATCAGAACTTCCACATTAGCTTACTTGTCATCTTATTTCTTCACTCGAGCAGGTCTTGATACAGCTAATGTCTACAAACTGAACTTGGGAGTTAAGTCTGTTCATGGCTCCTGATCAACAGATTCGGTAGAAGCAGCATGGCCCAAATCTGAAGAAAGAGAAACATTGAATCGTGTTGCTGAAACTTTTTGGTTCTGACCTGTTGCCATGTTTATGTGGTTTTATGAGATAAATTAAAAGTTGTAGTATCAATTGATCAATCTAAATCACCAGTCTCATTTATATACAACTACATCACTTCGATGGTGTAAAAATCATCCAATGAATAGTTCTTCCTCATATAAAATATCAGCATAATTGTCCTCATACTAACCCATCATACAAATTTAATGCACTAACAATACTAGGATCGATCTTAGAACCTTCTCTAAACTCTTCCAAGCTGATCTCACCATTTCTATCCTTATCCATCAGTTCGAAAATTTTCTGGACTCTCAATTCTGGAGTGGCTTCATCCTCATTCAATTCAACCATACTACCAATCATCTTATAAATGGAACTAACAATAGCAAGCATCTCATCGTACGTTATCTTACCATCATCATTCAAATCATACAACTGGAAAGCCCACACTAATTTCTCTTCCAACGTACCACGACTGGTTATACTCAACGCACATATGAACTCTTTGAAATCAATGGACCCTGATTTATCAGCATCAAACACATCAAACACATAGTTACTGAAATCTGTTGGATCCCCAAATGGGAAGTACTGTTTGTAGATCTTAATGAATTCCGATTTGGTTAGCTGGCCAGAAGGACAGTCCCTTAAGAACCCTTTATACCATTGCTGCAATTCCCTTCTGTCGAAGTACGTTGACTTCTTTAATGACGTGAGCTCATCTTTGCTTAGTTTGGACGCTGTTTTGCCCATTTTTCGTCGTGATTTTTTGCTTTGATAACTGTGATATTGTATCAGCAGATAATAGACATGAACTGGGGAAAGAGAAAAGGGTCCAATTGGAGGTTTTGACCAGAAATTGAAATTGAAAAATTGATGTTCTCAGAAACTGGCCTGGTTCCTGAATTTACAAACTGCGCCTTTTGACGTCAACATTTCGCGCGCGAAAATTACCGTATTGATACAGAGCGAATTCTTTAAAATTATCAATATTAAAAAGGCTTCATCATGAAATATGTACAAGTTGTTAGATTACCAAACTCTCCACCATTTCTTTTCATTATCACTTCTGAAATCATCAGCGTCTTTTAACTCAGCAATCGTATCTTCATCACTTCCATAAACGTCATGTTTCTCATTCAGCTCCACATCTTTAACAAACCACATTAGAATCAACATTGGTGCAATCAACCCAAGACCGATCCAACCCATCAACTGTGCAGACTCTCTGTAGGCCAATGATATAGCTGTTCTCTCAACAGTACCCTTCTTATAACTCAGTGCAGTCTTGATGTTCTTGAAGATATTCTCAGCCATCTTCTTTTCACTCTCTGGTAGATGCTTCTGTAATTTGTCTAGGGCAACTTCATTCCAAATACCACCAGCAATGGCAGTACCAACCAATGCACCGAACATGTTGAAGACAAGGAAAAAAGAGGTTGACATTGCAACTTTCCCACTGCCACCATAAGCTTGGACCATCGCTTGTAAAGAGACAGTGTAGAAAGCTCTACCAACACCAGTGAAGATTTCCATCACGTATAACAAGATAGTACGTTCCATAACATCATTTCTGTTCATGAACCAAACTAACATACCGTGACCAATAACCAACACAGGAACACCAATAAGGACAAAAATCTTTGAACGTTTAGTAATTCTCATCAATACACCGACAATAACGGACGCAATATCAATAGAGACTTTCTTTGCATTGTTGATTCTTGCTGCTTGACCAGCAGAATAATAACCACCAACTTGTAATGCTGTTGAGAAGTAAACATTGAATAATGAGTTCTCTGTGAAGTCTAAGAATACTAATAAAAATGCAATCAAGATAGTCTTATTGGTGAATAATCTTAATGGGATGAATGAATTGATCTTTTGAATGAGTGGTCTTGAACTTCTTGGTTGAATAAATCCACACCAGATTACAAATGCAACAAGACAAACAAAACCGATGACTAACATAACGATAGTCTTTGCATCATTCCATTTTTGTGGTGATGATTTACCAGTAATTGAGAATGGCAGAAAGAATAAAATCAAACCAACAACTAATAAAGTGAAACCTGTGAAATCAACGTCATACCAAATAACATGCATGATCTTTTGCCAAATACTTGCGTCTGAATCAACATCACTTAATAAACTCATACCTTTTCTTTCTCTTTTCAACTTCGCAACTCTATCAACAACAAACATACAAATAACCAGTGGGATGGCACTGACACCTAAGATGATAGCAAACGTACCATACGCCCATCTCCAGCCAGGACCATCCAAGAATGCATCTTGAATATAACTACCAGCATAAGTGGAAGGGATTCCAGTAATAGCAGAAGGTAACTGAGACCAAAGACCTCTATTCAACAAACTCGTGGTATCAGCAATGAAAATCAATAAATAGACCTTGAACCCAATACGACCAATAGCAAAGAAAACTTCACCAGCAATAAACTGTTCCACAGTCTTACAAGCTGCAAATAACACATAACACAACGTGTATGCTAACACACTCAACCCGAAACCTTCTGCACGACCTAACAAATCCGCAAGCTTACCAAGGATAGGATATGCACACACAGCAGTGATTTTGTAGACTGTCTGGGCAGTAGCGATCATCGAATGTTTGTTGAATGAAGATGTCACATATGATGATAATTCAGAGGTGGAATCCTGTGCAAATGACTCGACTAAGGAAGTCAAGATTATGACGACGTACGTGATGACAATAAGTCTTCTGGTTAGTTTATGACGTGGTTTTGTAGAAACTGGACTATGCTCTTCATCAGAACTGGTGGTGGTTGTCAATGTCAATGTCTTTGGGGGTTCCTTGAACTCCAGATCTGGTGGATCTTGTTTCTCTGTGCTCATTCTGAACAAGATTTGTGTCTGTTATCAAAAATACGGTATTGGTAATAATAATAGAGTAATAACTAAAATCTTGAGTTCTCAGAGTCAGAAAAAGTGGGATTGTGTGTCCTTATATACCGTTTCCTCACACAGGACATGCTCAGAATATCGTAAGCACAGCTGAAAGGGCGAACCAGAAAGAGAGTTTTTTTTTTTTTCGATATGCACCTTGCATTTACGATGGGAAGCCGTTTTATGGTAGACATGTTTCGCCTTCTGCCTGGAGGTTAGGCGGAGCTGTTATTGAGTAGAGAAACTGATGTGTACCGTATTCAGACAATGAGTGATAGTACATGGATATTTTCAGGCGATCGATGGATTGATTATGCGTAAAGTGCAACGGTTGGATACAGTTTTGAGTCTCTTAATTATGTATGAATCAAAAAGGCTCTAAGTTTCGCCAACGTAACAACTGTCAACTCAAGAGTGTATCAATTTTCAAAGTGGTTCTGCTCTGCTAACAATACTAAGAAAAAGCTTTTTTCCTCTAAATTTATGTTTAAAAAAAGAGGTGCGAAATGCAAGGGTCTTTCCAGGACTCTCGTACGAAATCTCACGGCAAGGCTGCTATTTCTGGATCCTTAACTACGGGAAAGACAGAAAGACCAAGTTTGTTATTTAATGGCAGAAGGTGTCAAAGTTGGTTTCGTACGAGTCGGTTATTGAAAGTTGGCTGATCTGGAATCTGGAGACATAATATTGGGCCACTAGATCCAACGGCTTGTGGTGTCATTTGTGTGCACTTCAAAGCTATTTCAGCGACAGGAACGCATCTGTGCGAGTAAGTTATAGGATCCCGGGTCAGGAGCCCAATAGGAGACGTTTGATTGTCTCGTGATGCTGTCATTTGTCGTTTGTTTGACAAGAGACAAGAGACCATCGATTATATAGTTTTTTGAATGAAGAAAAGAAAGATTTGTTTATCCGGCTTTCGCAATGGTGACACAATAAAATTGGGTTCCTTTATATCATTGTTTAATTTTCCAACTTCGTGAAATAAGAACTCTAACAATTTGATGCTTGAAATATTAAACGATTTCTCTTTTGCATGCATGGCCTTTCTTCAGACTTCCCAAAATCCAGAAGATCAATCAACTGACTTCCAACTTCAGGTTTCAGACATTCAACAATCAAGAACATAAATCATCCAAGATTCTGTATCAACCCATATCCATCTGTAAATCTCTTTGCATTACACTCAATTTCATTAAGTGCCAATTCATAATAGAACTACTCTGTATTCGGATAGGCCTATTACCAACAACCTTGGCAACCGTAAGTGTCCTGACAGTCAATCATAAAGCACCATTCACTATATGATAACTGCTTGTATACAATCCTTTGAATATCTTATAGATAGAAACACCCTTTCTAGATCATTCTTACCGTTTATCATTGTCATTTCATGATTAGGATCCTTTGATTACGCAACTGACCTTTCTGGAACATAGATAATACCGGCTCGCTTGCATAAGTAGTACCAAATTGGAGTGCGTCTTTGTTTACTAAGGTATTTGTTATGAACTACTAGAGATCTATTATTAAATTAGCATTGGAATTATTCATAGCAGGGCCTCTTCATTCAGTATCAAAATAATTTGTAAGGATTGCCAAGCAGGTTTTGAAGTTTTTCCCTGTCTTCTTTAACGATTCTATCAATTGAATTTAAATTCTTGATTTTGTAACTAAATCCAAAGTCTAAAAAGAAAATCTTCTTATTGCTGTAGACTAAGTTTCTTAGCTCGATGTCATCATGTCTTATACGTAACACTCTTATCATTCTCTCGATATTATCTTTGGTTTCATCAATCACAGTTTGTTTCAATGGAAGGACATTTGCCCATACATCATCTTGCTTTATCTCAT